>SZYD01002445.1:0-121581 GCA_009363875.1 Mikania micrantha | reverse complement strand
AAATCTCGCAATAGATGTTAAGCAACAGAGATAATTGTTAGTAAAATACATATCCTTAAAATATCCCCGATCCCGAAAAATCCCGGATCCTGAAATATCCCGAGTGGAAATATTTTGCGCCTAACAACTTGTTACATTGATGTAAATACGAACATCCAGGAAAAAAATAAAATAAAACTAGTCAAGAATATAACGTATTTAATGAGCTCAGGATCGGCTTGGCTCGTTTACAATCCTAAACGTAATTCCTATTTAATCTACAACAATGTAAACCCAAATTCGTTACAACTCGTTACATTGGTGTGTAATACGACATAAAAAAACAAAAAAAAAACCTAGTCAAGACTATAATGGAATATGTTAGTATTTGCAATTGTTTGTAACGAACTGTAACGAACTTTGGTTTACGTTGTTGTATCATTTTTTATTTACAACGATGTAACAAATATAGTTACATTATTGTAAATAAATATGGTTACATTGTATCAATTATTTTTACAGTGATGTAACAAATATGTTAGGCTCCATTTAATTTACATCGTAAACGTAGTTCATTTTTAATTTACAACAACGTAAAACAAAGTTCGTTACAGTTCGTTACAAACAATGTGTTATGTTTATACTTGTTACATTAATGTAAATACGAACATCAGGAAAAAAATAAAATAAACTAGTCAAGAATATAACGTAATTAATGAGCTCGGGATCGGCTTGGCTCGTTTACATTCCTAAACGTAATTCCTATTTAATCTACAACAGAGTAAACCCAAATTCGTTGCAACTCGTTACATTGGTGTAAATACGAACATAAAAAAAACCTAGTCAAGACTATAACGGAATTAAAGAACAAAATAAGACGAGTAAAACGGTGCAATTTTTATAAAAAAAATATTATAGGATAAAAAAGTTATGGATGCATAAAAAAGGGGGTAAACTTTAAATAAATAAAAAATATATATTAGAAGATGACACATGCACCACCAAATTAATTCCAGGTTTTTAATATGGTGCAAATGACTAAAATATCCTTCTTTATTTAAATAAGAAAGATGACACATGTTACAATCCTATGCACCCAACTTTTTGATTAGCCATTGGATTTGAGTAAATGAGTTATTGCTATATTTATGAGTTATTATTTGATCACTTTTCTCTCTCTCTCTTTCTCTCTCTCTCTCTCTCTCTATATATATATATATATATATATATGGTAAGTGGCAAATAAGAACCCTCTTTAATTGAGGTAACCCATTTACCCTGGCAAAAAACACTTAAATCGCAAAAAAAAATTTCTGGTCTTTTTTATACAAAAATAGGGGGCTCCTTTTTTAAGCGTTCGCTAATTCACAAGCGTTTAAAAGTTAAACGTAGTGTAAGTTTGCGTTACACTGTGAAGATATATTTAAGTATCTCGGTGGTGTAACGCAAACTTACATTTCGTTTAACTTTTAAACGCTTGTGAATTAGCGAATGCTTAAAAAAGGAGCCCCTATTTTTGTATAAAAAAGAGCAAGAATTTTTTTTTTTTGCGATTTGAATGTTTTTGCCAGGGTTAATGGGTTACCTCAATTAAGGTAGGTTCTTATTTTAGCCCAATCCAATAATATATATATGGAGAAAATAACGTTAAAAGTGTTAGGTTGATCGATTATTCAGACATAATGAGCATGAAATCTCACATCTTTAGTAGCAGTGAAGATTGTTAGTGAAGTTAGTAACCTACCAGCCACCTTCTCAACCTATATATTCATAACGTTGGAAAAAATCTTCACACATATCAATTTTGGAAGTGTTTTTGGTAGACGCATTGTTACATATAAAAGAGATACAAAAAGGTAACCGTGAGGCAGTTAATACAACTGTATGATTTCCTCTAAAATTGTAGATGATCTGTAGGTAAATGCTAATGGTGATTCTTTCACTACAAAAAAATTGCCATTTAACGGCATACAAAAAAATGCCACAAAAAAACCTATTCAAGAATATGCGGCACAAAAAAATGTGTCACTAGAAGTGATGACACTAAATCCTTTTAGTGACACTTTTCTAATATGCCACACAAAGTTTTTGGACTTTTAGTGGCATTTTTTTTGCTCAATATAAAAAGAGACTTTTGTAGCAAATTAATTGTGCCACTAAAATTAATCTTATATCCATACTAGTTTAGTAGCACTTTTCTTTTACGACAATAGAAAAAACCTTTAGTGGCTTAAATTTTATGTCGGTAAAAATTGGATACAATTCGTTGTATGTACTAATTTAAATGGCTCATTGTCACAAAAACACATTAATTACAATATAAAATAAAGTAAAAGTTAAATAAAATTGTAAATATAGAAATCATAAATATAATAAAAAAATGACCAAAATTGTGTAATAAGTACATCTTTCAATTTCCAAATGACATTGCAAAGTAATTTAAACATTGATGCATATTTCACTCTCTTAAAATTAGGTTCAAAACTTCTCATGATATCCATTATGTCATCATCAACCATATAAACAAGCATTAGTAATTGATACATATCAAATGCACACTCTATATGTATTGTGATATTCAAGTCATTAATAACGTTAAGGCAAATATATATGAACTTAAGAATGAAAAATAATTTACCTTAGCAAATAACGGTGACACGTTCAACGGGGGATACAAGGGATTTTAATTTTTTATAGGGACCATCTATTGAAATACGGGCCCTTAATTCATAAGTTTACTCACTCTGTGATAATACATTAATTATTAAGTAGCATAGAAGAGAAAAAAAAGAAACATTATATACTTACTTAAAAACCAATGTCGGTGAGTTTCTAGAAGAAAAACAAGATAGTATTTTAATATATATATATATATATATATATATATATTTGTTGGAAGAAAAACAAAATGATTGTTTATATTAGTTGGTAGGTTTCGTGTGTGCGGTTTGAGTGGTCAGGGTTCGACCATTTCTTAGTCCTTCTTTCTTTTTTATATTTCATCTCTTAAATAATCATCTTTTTTTTTTCTTTTTTTTCAACTCTTAAGTATTATTTTTTTATACTTTAAGTTAATATTTTAACGTTACTCTGTTTACGTGTCTAGCCGTGAAACTTTAATATATTTCTACTTTTTGTACGTTTCTACGTATAGATTAGTTAAAATTAACTTTTGTTTCTATTTTTGGTCATGATGTATATGATATATTTTTATCTTATTTAAATACATTTTTGGATTTCATAATTATGTTTTTTACAACTTGGCATACACAAGTTCGACTCTTTTGGTTCTCAATTTTTGTCTTTTATTTCTCGACCAATTCTCGTGAAAATAGATTATTTTGACTCCATAGAGTTTATGAAGTTTATAGTTTATGTGATTTAGTGTGTTTATTTATCGATCTGCCCATATGAAAACAAAAATCACTCTAACCTGTTAGGTTTTAAAGTTAGAAAAGAAATTATATATGCATGTTGTTTAAAGTTGGATTATATTTTAAAAGTAAAATCATACGTCATAATTAAAACCCGCGGGTCCAACATCAAAAATTGGGTTGCGATTTTTTTGTTTTTGTTTTTTTTGTTTTACTTTATTTTTACGAGATCGACACTAACTGAATAACATCGCATTGTTATATAACTGGTTTCCATGTATGTTTTGATTTGAAAAATGAGTCGTTATAACTTCGTACCTTTAGTTTACGCACATAAGACGCAATGTACATAATCAAGTTCATAAAAACATCATATCACATGATTTAACCTTTTATTTTTCGTATATTTTTTCTTATTAAATTATCTTTTTTTTTTAATTCTACACTGCAACACATAAGACATAATAATATATTTTTTTTTAAATATCAGTCTTTCTAATTAATATGTCACGTATGTATGTTTTTGTTTTAATCGTACCAACACGTCGAAACATGAGAATTGTTTATTATAATTTAAGTTAATATTGTAACTTTTTTATACAAGGACATTATTTTAGCTATATTTTGATTGTTTTCTCCAAAATCGCATCGTTGTAACTTGATACATTTATTTTGTATACATGGGACGCAATGTACGCACCTAATGAAATTTGTAAACTGGCCGCGTTACGTGGTTTTGGTTTTAATTTGTCTTATACCGTTTTTAGTTAATTTTTTTTAAAATTCATAATGTAGTCTATCTATGTTTTAATGAAACCATCGTGTTATAATGTGCGAGTATTAATCGTAACTTTTCTAGTTCCTACTTAATACGCACATACACACACACAAAAAATTTAGCACATTTTTTGAATTTTTGGCACACAACATATGGATGAAATAGCAAATGCATTAAAACCGCTCTTGTCATATATTCGAAATCCCCGTTTTAATTTTTTTAGTAAAAATTGTGTGAAACCGTCAATAAACGTCGACATTAAAACCATTCCTGCTTTATGTTCCAAAACCAGTTTGAATAGCCAAGTCGATAACCGGCGTTTGAAAGGAGAGAGATTGCGTAACTGTAGTGAACCGCTACTTCTAGTAGGTTTTTAGAGACTTTGAACAGTTGAGATTAGAAGTTGAGGACTATAAAGAGCTAAGTTTTTTTTTTTTTTTTTTTTGTGTGTTTACGTATATAACATAGATTTTTATAAGAAATAAAAAAATAACACAATCTCTGGATAACAGGCTTCAAATTCATGTCCTATATATCAACCTCAAGGCAGCATATGTTTGGCTCGCCATACAAAAGTTAGCTACATGGCGAGTGAATGTAGCCATATCAAGTTGGCTAGCGAAAGATAAACAAGGGTAATTAATTGGAACACAATTACCACTGGCTAACAAATGACATGTGAGTGTCAGAGTAATACTCCTATCTAGACATGAAAAAAAAAAAAAAAGGGGGAACCGTTGGTTCGTAACCGGTTATTGAAATCGATTTTAGGTTTTCGAAAAATCAAACAGTTTAGGACCGGTTTGAAGTTTCAAGAGACCAAACAGGTTATTGACCGGTTTTTCAAACTGATTAACAGATCCAACTTAGGAAAAAATCGGTTAACCGGTTTCGGTTATATATCAGTTTTGGTTTTAGATCTTGAAAAACCGATTATTAACCGAACCAGTTATTGGAAAAAAAACAGTTTCCAGACTTTTACCATTTAACTTCATTTTCCACCGGTTAACCGGTTTGTGTACCTCTACTCCTATCACCACTTGACATAAGGATCTTGGCTAATGGCATGTATACCTGTCAATTTGTGCCCATATCCTTAAAGTTGGGCTTACATGGACACAATATTTAAGTATATGGGTTATTATGGGTTAGTAAATACTATTAAGAGGGTTAGAATGGATAGAATTAAAAGGTAGAAAATAACTAAACGGGTCAAGATGGGCTGAGATTTAAAACAAGATTATCCATCTGGATTCTGGCAGAAACCCTACTATTCAAACTTTCAAACCTTGATTCTCTATTTCTCGTCATGTATCCCTCAATCGCAGAATCCATTGGGTCAATATACATTGCAAAACCTACGAATCGTGGAGTTCAAGCTCTATCGCAGAAGCCATTCGTGACTATCTCTGCCACTCAATCGCAGAAGCCGTTTTGGTTCGTCCTCCATTGGGTCAATCTACGATTCGTTGAGTTCAAGCTCAATCGTTGAAGCCATTCGCGACCAGGTTTGCCACTCAATTGCAGAGGTCGTTTTGGTTCGTCCTGTCCAAATCGTTGAGTTCGAGCTCGTCCTGTCCGACAACTGAGGTAACGCTCTTTGGTTTCTGGTGCAAGTTTAAATTCTGAATGTCATTGAGAACGATTTTGGTGTTATTGAGAACGATTTTGGTGTTATTGATTTTGGTTTTTGCCCAATTCTTAGTTTTCGTTGTTGATGTTTTTGTTATTTTGCTTAATACAAACAGAGTTTGTAGGAGACTTCAACAGTCGTCTGCTTGTTCTTTCTTATTTTATCATAATATTACTGAATCTAAATCTTTTTTGCATTAAATATATTTATCTAAATAATTTATACATTTAAATTTGCAGAACACTAAATAATCAATCATCCCTCATTCAACTTGCTCCGAACAAGTACATTCATTCATCACTTAAAATCCAATTTTGAAACAAAAATCATTCATTCATCACTTAAATCCAATTTTGAACAAGTACATTGACCTACGTAATATAATGCTTGATGCTACAAACAGATTGAAGAAAAACTTGCACCAGAATTTAAACCAATTTTGACATTCAGAAGTCAAAAGCTTGACCTGTAACATAGCTTCATAAGGTATCTGTATGCATTTATGTATTCATGTAGCAGAATCGTTGTTATCGTTTTGTCTAATTGTGGTTTTTTTCTTTTTTCTTTTTACTTTTTTATTAGTTGGATATTTTTTAAAACGACCCGTTTCGACCCGCGTCTTTTTTTGAGAATACCCGTTTTGACCCGAACCAAATTGACCATTTTTATATAATGACTCATCATGACCCGTCACCCAACCCGACCCAACCTGCCCATCTTGCCGGCTCTAATGGCATGCGTCACAAAACGACGTCACATGTTACATTTAAGAGGATGAAGCCATGCAAATGGCGTGGCATGAAGGTCTAAGGGGGTGTTTGTTTTTCAAGAAAACCTCTTCTAACCTCTTATGTCTGCGCCGCGCAGATGCGGGAAGAGGTTAGACTGTTTGTTTTCTTGAAGACATTTCATTAAAAAACGTCTGTCCAGCCTCTTCTTGGCGCAGACGTGGACCAACATCTTCTAACCTCTTCCCAACCTCTTCTCACTTCTTCAACCCAAGCTCTCCCCATCGCCACCTCCACAGCCGGCCTCCCCATCGCCGCTTCCCCCACAGCCAAGCCTCCCCACCGTCGTCACCCTTCAAAGTCGCGCCCCCCCACCGTCGCATATAGGGTTCGCCCCTTTCACTGTGTCGCGCCCCCTCCACCGTCGCATCTAGGGTTCGCCGTTGCCTCCCACCGCCTTCACGAACGACGCCCACCTCCACCGTCGCATCTAGGGTTCGCCCGCAAATCCTGGTTCCTTCGATCGACGCCCGCAAATCCTGGTTCCTCCAATCGACTCCTGGTTCGATCAGCTGTTCAATCGACGCCCGCAAATCCTCCTCCTTTGCCTCTAGTTCCTTCGATCGACGGCAGTGGTGGACGGTGGTGGCTCAACGGTAGGTGGAGGAGGACGATTGGAGATGAAGACAGTGGTGGACGGTGGTGGCTGGTCGACGGTGGGGTTGGGGTTGGGGAAGAAGACTGAAGAGGTTTTTGTTTGAAGAGGTTTTTGAAAAACAAACACCCTCAAAACCTCTTCTTGTAGAGGTTTGGTCCACCTCTTCTGTAAAAGAGGTTTGCAGACGTGGTCCGCAGACCGCAGACGTTTTACCTCTTCAAAAACAAACACCACCTAAAAAACCAAGGACATAAATACTCTTTTTATACTAAAGAGTGCAAACAATATATTTCCAACTCACCTGATATTTTCTTTCTAAAAATCAAATACTTATCCCCACAAAGAAGGTTTATCATAGAAGGGGAAAAAACCCTTATGTATCCGACAAAATAATATAAACGATACATGCATATTATAAGCTCGTGAATAACACACATAATTTAAGCGGTTGTTTTGAGTTTGAAATTTATATAAACGTTTGAGGTAATTGCGTTCAAATTAATACAATCATAACTATCATCCGATAACGTAAGGAAGTGTTAAATCTGTGTAAACATTAAAAAAATATGTAAGTAAACTGCAAAAAAAAAAATAAATAATTAGATCTCAAATGATCGAAAGTGACCTTAAATTAACTGTTTTTGAGTTTTCCTTTTTCAAGTCCAAACCCACATAAATGACATAATGCATCTTTTCAGTTGGGCGAGTCTCTTTTGATGTCCATACCTTGGGACTTTATATTCAAAAAATGTGAAAACATCTTCTAGCATCGAGGGAATTACACGTATAGAGATCCAATCAATCCGATTTTGATTTTATTTGGATAGTGATACAAAAAGACAATAGTCAAGCATCAAAATTAAAAACTATTTAGCATCTTTCGAAGCAGTTCTATCATTTTTGGAAGCGGTTCCTAGCTATATTTTTTGATAAGAGGGCCCTATTTTTTGAAGGTTATTAATATTATAGTATTATTACGTATAATAACTAGTGACGTTACCCGCCGCGTTGTGGCAGGGTCAAAACGTGTAGTAACTCGAATATATTCTGTTAAACGAAACATGTCATATTAGACACAACTTGTTTTCGAACAAAATCTATACTATATAATAAAAGAATAACAATTTTGCCACATGTCAAATTATTACACCATGATGTGTTGCAAAACACATCTGTTTTTCCATTTGTTTCTATCGAGTTTCTGTACAGTTTATTAGTTTTTAGAGTCGATTTATGCTGGTTCTTCACAATTTGGTAATTTCATGCTTGCAGGTAATAAACATATCATTTTGGAGCAAAGGATCAAGAAATAAAGCTACCGATTGGTCGAGAACAAATCCAAGACACAAGATGAAGAATTCTGAAAAAAAAAAAAAAGCTCGTCGCGTATCGCGACAACCACAAGAAACCCTGTCGCGTAGCGCGACAGGTGGAAATTACAATTTTACCCCTTTTAATGATTGCGGGTTTGACCCGACTAATTTGTCGGGTAGTGGGTACCCTCGCGTAGCGCGAAGGGTTTGAGTATTATTGTCGCGTAGCGCGACAGGGTTAAGTTTTCAGAATTTCGAGTTTATGTTTTGGAAAACGGCTAGAGCGAGGGACATTCGACTGGGGACGATCAGAGAAGATCTTGGAGGCGATTAGAGGCTAGAGAAGGAGATTGGAGTCGATCTTAATCATCGGGAAGCCCTAGACGAGTGATCCGAAGGGTGTAACGTGATCGGTTTACTTTGTTTATCTTGTTTCTCATGTTTTCTTACTTTAAACAGATTATGTATTGTTTATATATGATGTTTCTTGGCTAAACTCTTAGAACTATCTAGGTTAAATGATTATGCATGTTTGATTTTGGTTTATTTCGGTGTTGGAACATGTTGATGTGATGGATTTATGATTTAAAGATTTGGTTTTGAATATTGGATGTGTATGTGTGTCTTTGATTGTTATATGATTGATATTATGTTCCTCATATGTCTTGGCGATGGTCTGTCGCAAAATAGGTGCATGCTAGAATCAATTACTGTGTGTTTTTGATTAGTGGATGAGTTGCTTTGGCCGAGTGATTCATAGGAGTGTTTTATTATGATTTAGACAGTTAAGATGTGCAACTTGCTTCAATAGCCGTGAGGTGAGAAGTTGTCGATAAGTCTTGGATGTTGGATTTCTAGTTAGAGCCTTTGTGAGAAGATCTTTCCAGTATGTCTATCAAACCTTGTTTATCGAGTCCAATAGGAAAACCCAAGTTATCCCTAGCATTTAAGTGAACTGTGACTTTCGTGCCGATGTTTTGAGATTATTGTGCTGTGAGGTAGATAATCTAGTGGATATTTCATAAATAGTTGGATGACCTGTGAGGGAAATCCATGTATCCGGTGGTTCAACGGCTTTGAGGATCTTTAGTTGACTATCCTTGAGAAGGGTCGAGGGTGCTCTAGATTTCCTTCGAGTTTAGTATTATAAGATCCCGGTATCACATTAGTTTCATCCCCGAGAGAACCTTGTCAAGCATGTATATGATTCAAGCCTAGGTGGTGTTTCTTTCTTCTCTGGTTTAGTCTTTGTTTGCTCGTCTGTTTTAGTTTATTTAAGTTATTCTTAGTTTTGTTAGAAAACCCCCTTCTTTATTAATTAATTTTATTTAAGTACAAATTTTGTATAGATAAGTCATAGAGTCTAGTTAGTACAGTCTGTAGAAGTCTATGGGTTCGATATCCGGACTTGCTTTGCTCTGCTACATACGATAGGTACACTTGCCTGTCGGTAGCTTAGGTTTTAGAGAGTCTAGATTTATTACTTTGTGTCTATTTTAGAGTCGGTTTTTAGTTAGTTTATTAGCTAAGCTCCGTCGACATCACACCACTATTGCCACATGTCACATTTTTACACCACTATTGCCACTTGTCAAATTTTTATTAATCCACTTAATTCTCTCTCATATTAAATAACCATATTCTTTCTCTAATTAAATAATTATAATATAAATAACTAATATATAATTTATCTTTTTAGTATAAAACACACTTAAAAATTTTTATAAAATATAAATGTTCTAAAATCAAAATTTTTATAGTAACAAAATTTATGTAGAAAACAAGTTATCTTACAAAATTTTTTTTTAAATAAAATATACTATAAAAGAAGTATTTATACAATGTGTTTTTATAAACAAATGACGTTTTTAACTTATTTAAAAACTGAAGTAATAACAATGATATAGAAAGTTACACTTTTGGTCCGTTATGTTTAACGTTATTTTCAATTGGGTCCTTTAACTTTAATAATTACAAAAATTATATTTTATATTATTGATTTATAAAAGTTAGTTTTTAATATAATACAAACTAAAGTTTTTAACGTTATTTATTTCAAAGATACTAATTTCTACACATTAAAAGTTCATATAAAATTCGTATAATAATTAGAGTTTTTAATTTTTTTTATTACTTAAAATATTTATTAATATGTGAATTAATCATTTTATATTAAAATATCGTTTTATAATTGTTAAATTTTCATCACTAACTACTTAATATTATATTAAATCCGTGTAATACACGGGTTAATAATCTAGTTATATATATACCTTAATCACCGTCGTTTTTCCGTTAATGAAAACTACCTCCGTTCGTTTTTCCGTTAATAAAAACTACCTCCGTTAAAATCCTTTAACTTTCAACCATAATTATCCTTTTCCAGAATTAAAACCACCGTCCATATCCATTAATTAAAACCATATTTGTGACGGTCCAATCTCATTCGATTAAAATGCTTGCTTCTGCCATACTTTACAATTTACAAAACTAATGCCATTTACAAAAGTAATGTTTTCATTTTTCTTCACACGCTTCGTCATTTCCGATATTTCTTCGTCTTCCCCACAGAAACCCTAAATTCCAGATTCTATTGCATACATTCGACCGCATACGTGTTGATCTCGAAATCGTACAGGTTTGTTTGTCTTGAAATCAATTTTTACAATTTTATGCATCTAGGTTGTTTTTCTTACAATTTTCATTTCATGTTTTCGTGTTAATTTCTTCATATACTCTGGATTACGCCACCGATTCTGTATTATCTCATAGTTGCCCTCAAACTCCGACATTGTTTCCCTACCATCGTTGATCGCTTATATCAGGTGTGTTTCATTGTTCTCTTACTATTTTTACATCTTTGGTGATACTGGTGATTACTATTTTATTAGGGTATACTCTTACAATAAAATATATCTTTATAAGTCGATAAGAATAAACTAAGCCATCTATTGAAATAAATAGGCATTATAATGTTATAGATCATACATATTTTAGTTCTTGATTAATATCATTTGGGATTATAATAAAATATATCTATATAAGTCGATTAGAATTAATTAAACCCTCTATTGAAATAATCAGACATTATAATGTTATAGATCATACATATTATAGTTGTTCATTAATTTCATTTGGGATTAATAATATTTTAAACAACAGCAACATATGCCTATTTTTTAACAAAAAAGGTTATAACCAATGACAATTATCAAGTTAATGTATGATAATGCACATACAATTATACATAATGCTTTTAGTGGTTAAAAAGTTATTAAAAAATTGGAACTGAAGTTAACAGCACAAATGGATTTAGATGCAAATTTGAACAAACAAAAGTGATTTTAAACGATAATTGTTGACTTTATACTCAATCTAAAATTAATATACACAATTGATTCTAATATTTCAAATCATCCAAAACTTCAATTTATAAATCGTGAATGATTTTAAAATATTGAACTATGTTCCCTTGATAATATTATTAATCGCTTGAATTTTCCTATTGCATAACGAACTATAATTCTCGTAAATGTCTACACAATTTTATTAACACAACCAAACCTTTATACTAAGACAGCATGCACCATATTAATTTCCGTATTTATCATAACATGTATCCACTATTTATATCAGATATGGCCTATGGGGTTGTGTATGTCATGCCAGCCTATAGATGCATATTTAACCCATCACATTATAGATACCTTATGCAACCAACATATACTTGCTTTATTAAATTAAATTTATGTTTGCTCTTTATACCAAAACAACAATTTATTGCTCATTTGATGAGAAGCCTGAAAATAAATACACTTCACATTCTAACTTATTTATTTTTGAATACTGTTCTCGAAAAAACCACATTTTGAAACATCAATTGGACTATCTAACATTTAAATTAAACTTTATGATCCTTAAATAGCCAAACCCTGGTTTGGAAAATTTCAACTTCTGTATCATCAGGGTGCAATTAATTAATATCATCTCTTATCAAACTCCTAATCCCAAACTATTAACAAATTGACACACATAAACAATAGATCTCTTAAAATTTACAACATCATTGTTTATGAAAAATTTGACAAAAGAAGAATCATAACAAAAGAATTATGTTTATTGTTCAGAAAATTATTCAATGTATTTCATATCACAAGTTAACAACCCATATCAAATGGTTGTTTTTATTAACTCTGTTTTTTAAAACAATAATATGTATAATTATATTTAAACATTCCATTAAAGAAATTAGACACTCCTTTAAAATAGTTTCATCATCATTGAATACTACCCATTGCATAATGATTTATAAATTAACCTTTATGATCCCTATAACAGCCAAAATCTGTGTTGCAATATTTCAACTTTTGTATCATCAGGGTGCAATTAACTCTTAGCAATCACAATGGCTTTTGTTTGGTAATATTAAAACCATTATGTTTAGTTTATACCATGTGAAGAGTGTGTATATAAATGCTAATTGTAGGTGCTAACAACTAAGTTTAAGCCTTGCCTCTTAAATGTACATGTAGGATTTTTATATTACATATTATCATGCAAGAAATATATATATATATATATATATATATATATATATATATATATATATATATCAATGAATTTCAAAACGAAAAGTGCTTGTACAAAAATTCTAATTAATACGTCTCTTCTATGACCAAAACTTAATCATTATATTTATCTTTTTTACATGATAGTAGGATTTGTTTACACAACAGTTTCACTCTAAGTTTTTAATGCCATTATCACATATAAAATATCTTTTTTACAAATAAACATTTTTCCTAATATGTTTTTACCAATGTCGCTATTTAAAAAAACCCAATTAAACAATCATAAACATGGTTAAGTTGGATACTTATTTTACTAACATTACCTACAATTTAGCATTTCAAATCACAAAGCAATGAACTCGCGGCATCGCGCGGGCACATTTACTAGTTTAAATTAAAACGAAGACCAACTAAAAACGCATATAAAATAAGCTTGTTTGAGCTGAATTATTTCCAATAAGTTTACATCAAAACATTGATCAAATCGAATCTATGTGGGCTTACGTAAAACTAAACACATAAGTATTTTTTATAGTTAAGAAATTGAAAAAAAAAAGATAAATTCCAAATTTTAGAAACCTAAGGGGATTATATTTTACTATGTTTTTTGAATAAGAACGTGAAAGCGTCAACTTCGAAAGCATAAGAGGAGCAATTAATAAAAGAAAGGGATAAATCCAAAACTTTAGAAACTCGAGGTGTTCAAAACGACATTTTACAAAGTTTTTAAAAAGTTAGAGGGTTGAAAATGTGAATTTTGAAACATGAAGGGATGTATCGTAGATCTACTGAAACGCAAATAAAATAAGACGACAAAATATTATATTTGACCCATTGGTAAAAAATTCTACATTAAAACATGAATGAAATCAAATTTATACAAACTCATACGTCAAAGAAGTTTTTAGAAAGTTGAGGGGCTTAAAACAACGAATCAAATATATATAATTCACGGGTTAAACTAAAAAACTTAGAAATTTGAAGGTTTCAGCGATATTTTGCAAAACTAAGAGGAGAGTTGTCAAAATTTTACATCCATAAAAAAACAAAAAAAAAGTGTTAGATGGAGTTGAACCCGAGTTAACTGTTATCCCCAAAACCTACACGTACGTTTACCTGCTGCTTTGCTTTGGTTAATGTGCCAACCACTGTTTTGAAAACCGGACCGGACCGGCCGGTCGGACCGGGAACCGGTGGGTGGACCGGTCCGGTTAAGGGTCTTGAACCGTTTTTGAGTGAACCGGCCGGTCGGACCGGTGGTTGAACCGGTTTTTTTATTTTTTTTATTTATTTTTTATTTTTTTTTATTTTATATATATATATATATTTATAAAATGTTTATAAAATCATCCGGTTCTTAAATCCGGTTCGACCGATCCGACCTCTGACCGGTAACGAGACCGGTTCGACGTCCGGTCCGGTTATGAAAACATTGGTGCCAACAGTTGGTAGAAACCTATTTGGATAGTAGATTAAGAGGAAACCGACCTAATTTAAAAATACGTTGGAGCCCATACTCGATTCCGGGTATGCTCGATAAAAGCGTGCGCATCTACCAAACGCCCTACAGAATGTTTGTTGACTTTTGGTGGAAAAAAACGTATATCAATAGTATTCCCGCGGTTGGACCACTGTATATGTATCATCGTCATCGTCATCTATTTGTTACATTAAATAGTAAAACTATTATACATGTATAACTAGATGTCTTATGTAACCTTACAGACTTAGTCAAGGTTAGGTTAAAGTAGTTTAATAAATAAAAGAACTGCTATGATTAGTTTGCGAGTTTGAGATCAATTTGTTTATGCTTGATACAACTCAAGATTTTTAGAAACTGATAACTTAGAAAGTGATTCGACTCGTATACACCTTTGCAGTCATTTATATGGCTGATAGTAAGGTTTTTTGGTTTTTGTTCTTAGGTCTATATCATACATCAAAGGGAATTTTATTCTATAGACAACGTAGAAAAGAAAATCAAAATGCACTCGATCATTTTTTAGGTTCAAAAAGTCGTATAATTAATAATACGATACGTAATCAAACTTTGCTGGAGAAAATAAAAGGCAAAAATGTACGATTAAAAAAATATATAAAATAACGAAGTAAATAATTCAACCTATGTGAACGGGGGGTCGTTGGCTACTTCGTATCGATGGTCAGGTCAAATTGAAAATTTTCTAGAAAGAAAACAATAAATAAATAAGTAGAATTGGATTTGGCCCTTTTGGGAAAGAATCATGCCTGATGTCACCAAATGCCCTAGAAACTTTTCAGTTAATTTTATAAAATTGTTATATATCTATCTATTACAATAAATCAATGTTTTCTTCTGTCACGTGTCATTCAATGAGATATGTTCTGGGATTCATTTCCTGTTCATTTTATTAAAAAATCTTTAATATTTAATATAAGAATTAAATGTTTAACAAAATTTATGATATTAGCAACATTGCCATTATTAAAATACATTACCTTGAATCAATTTTATTAACAAATTTACCATATATAGCGCCATAGCGGCAAACAATGATCATAATAACAATAAAATTTCAATTTAATAATTAGTTAGATAAATGATACATGTTAATATCATAAATTATTAATAAAATTTAATTTAAATAAATTTATTAAAGATAACTTAATCTATTATATATAATAAATCAAAATAAAAACCGACACCTGTCGCTAATATACATTATTCTAACAATAATTTTTCCACTTCTCTCTCATATTTAATGCATCATCCATTAAATAATAGTATTAAATATTAAATACACATTTATACGTTTTTAAATTGATTTTTTTTAAAACATTAAAAATATATTAATATAAAAAATAATTTTTTTTTTCAAAAGCAAAATTATTATAAAATAAGAAATGTTGAAAACAGTTTTCTAAAATAAAATGTTTAAAAAAACAAACTTTGAAAAAGTAATACTTAAAAAATAATAATATTATTTTATTACTTAAAATATTGAGTTTTTTAAAAATTTTAATCATAATTTATTTTAAAAAAGTGACTTATATTATAAAGATTTTCATTGATGAGTATATATTATTTGTTTATTTAACCCGTGTAATACACGGAATGTTAACCTAGTATACATTATATATATATATATATAGAGAGAGAGAGAGAGAAATGTTCAATTAATAACCAATATTACTTGAAAACTAAAAAACAATTTATATACACAAGTTTAAATGATATAATAGTAATTTTTTTATTTTAGAGAAAAATTATTTTTTTACCCCTGAAATCATGTGACTATATATGTTTCTTTTAAATCTTTACAACTTGTAGAATCTTATTATAATGAATCCCTATATATAGGATTGTGAACAAATAATAACTCACTTTTAAAAAATTAACCCAGATAATTTTGTCATGATGAAACCAAATCTTGAATTTTTTTTAACATCATTTTAAGACATCTTTAACAGTTCTTCTTTAATGAGTTTGCAAAAATTTATCATCGTTTGAGACGTAACATCGTTGTAAGTTTTTCATTTAAATCAACTTGGTATACCATATAGGCGTATAGAATGTTGAAACCGTGGCAACCGTTAGCCGGCAAGCATGGGAGACTTTTAAAGTCATGTGTGTGTGTATATATATATATGAACTTGCTATAAAAAATATAATAAAAATACAGAATATCATAAAAAAAGAGAGTCTAAATCTATAATAATATAAAAAATACAAAAATGATTCGGTGTTCACATCACCACACAATCTTTAAAAAAAAAAAAAAGCTACAGTAAATGGAGGCTTCTTCTCCATTATAAATCAACCCTTCAAAGTTTGTCAGATCATCAAAGAAAACAGTCAAAAACACACAGAATTCCAAAGATGTCTGGGAAGAAATCCGTAGAAGTTGAAATCAAAACATCAAGCAGCAAAGCATGGAGTGTTTACAGCTCACTCAAGGTCTGTTCGGTCATACAATCGCACCTCGGTCATCTCATCGGCCTCGACATCGTTGAAGGAAACGGTGAAGAAGGCACCGTCGCTCAAATCACGCCAAATCCAGGTAATTAGATCTTCTTTTCAAACACTTTTGTTAATTAATTACCGTTTTCAATCGGATCTGATCCGGTAATCGAACCGGATCTAAGTATTGGTTTCGAATTGGAACAACCGAATCGGTTTTTGATTTTGATTGTGTGAATCATTAGACATGACGACGCTTCCTCCTTACAAGGAGAAGTTTACGAAGATCGATCATGAAAATAAAGTGAAAGTACTTGAGGTGATTGAAGGAGGACATCTTGATTTAGGGTTTACCTGTTATCGGATGATATACGAAGTGATTGATACAGAGAAAGAGGATTCAACCACGGTTAGAGTGACGATCGAATACGAAGGACCTGAAGATGTGATTGCAACTGCAGATATTACACCAGTCGTTAAGGTTCTTGAAGTTATCAACGATTGCATAGAAAATGACAAGTATTAGGTTGAAACTTGAAAGTGAGATATTTCTCATTTTTCTTGATTTTGATTTGACTTGTGTGTGTTTTTGTTGGATCGGTTTGTTTGGGACCAAATCGTGTGGTTACTTATAGCATTTGGATGTAATTTTATCTTTGTTGTTTAGCTATTGTTGCTACTAAAATAAAATATGATCATATGTTGTAATAATTGTGATTTTTGCCACTTTTGGCATTGTCTCTTTTTTTTTCCTTCTAAAATTACCAAATTGATCTTGTATAAAAACGAAAAAAAATGGTAATTATTTAACCAAAAGCTATCTTACGATGTGTTCTCGATTTTATTGAAGGTTATAACATAAAAGAAAATGAAGGAAATGAAATAAGAGATTTTATTGAAGGTTATATAACATAAAAGAAAATGAAGGAAATAAAATAAGAGGAAAGGAAAAAAAATATATAAATCTTTCCTCCCATCTCCATTATAGATCGAAAGGAAAGAAAAACTAAATAATTTGTCTAGTTTTCTTTTCCTTTCCTTTTTAACGCTATGTTTCCGAGTTTATTAAGACCATGCGTAATACATGCTCCATGGAAGCAACGGGAACAGATATTTCGGTGGGTTCAGCGGGAACACTGCCCCTCCCCCAGCGGCGACCCACATGAGCCCTCCTCGGCCCCCAATCCCCGCTTTCCCTTCTCATTTTTGATTGGTCACTATGGGTGTTGTAAGGTTTAGTGAGATGATGATATGGCACAATGAGGGAAGGTTTTTCAGTGGAAAGACTATTGTGAGGTTTAAGGTTTTCAGTGAGGTGATGACGTGTCAGAAAATTTCAGTAAGGTGACCACTAAATATGGTCTAAAAGATAGAACGTAAAGGAAAGGAAAATAAAAGAAAAGAAATGAAAGAAAAAGAAAAGAATGTAATTTTTTCTTATTTATCCTTCCAAACTGTAAGGAAAGTAAATTAAATAATTTTGTCTCAATTTCCTTTTATTTTCTTCCTAAACTCGTAAACACAACATGCGTTATTTTTCTTTTTCTTTCTTCATTAAATAAAACTTAGAAATACAAAAATGTTTATCATATTCTCTCAATTCCTTTCTTTTCACTCCTTAAATGAACTCGGAAACATAACATGCTTTATTTTTCTTTACTTTCATTCGTTAAATAAAACTCGGGAACACAAACATGTCAATCATTTTCTTCTATTTTTTTTTTATTTTCTCTATTTAACTAAACTCGAAAACAGATTGTTAAGAATGACAATGAGCTGGGTTTGTGTAATCCCAACCTTATAAAAGTTTCTCATACCTCACCCAAACTCATCGGTTATCGGGTATACTCATGGGTGTCAAATATAACATTAGTTTATTAAAAAATAAAAATATACATATTGGCTCAAAACCCTTATTCGGCTCATGAAAAAAATCCAGTAATAATCCTATTCTCGGTCCCATACCAATTATAGCAATTTGGGAACAATAATTTCGTCACCAAAGCACCATAATGGAAAATCGAGACAATGACTTACCTCAAGTGAATAATTTTGAGGGTTTTTGTGAGGGTAATTTACGGTTGAAGATCTATTTATCATGACATTTGCATAGAGATGAGACCTGTACTTCATGATCTTCGATGTTTTGCTTGCAACATCTATATGTATTTATTGTTTTTTTTTCTATTTATATTATAGTTACTAATTGCTTTTAGTTCAAAATTATTTTATTTTTGGTTTTTCATCTGTTTCTAAATTCGAGTTATTTAATATAAAAAATTTAAAATTACCAAAAGGTATCTTAAGGGTGACAACGAGTCAGGGCTCAAAATCTTAGGTTATCAGGTACACCGTACACTTGTGGGTTTAAAGTATAACTTTTTTTTTTTGAACGACAAATTTCATAAAACTACCAAAAGAAGCTAGCCAGGAGCTAAAGCTCAAAGACTACCAAAAAACAAAGAACAAACACCTGCAAAGAAAGAAGACAGAACAATACAACCAAAAGAAAACAATTACAAGGAAAAATTACTTCAATCCGCACATGATAAAGATTCCCACCTTGCACGGTTTTTTATCCAGAAGAAGCTTAAAGTTTGGACCTCCTTTAACAGTCCATGATATGGCCGCCGGTTCCTGTTAAAAACAGCTTCATTTCGAAGCCGCCAGATACACCATATAGCTGTGAGCATTACTACCTGTAGTGCATTTTGGATACGGGTGCTCCGGTTACACAATCGGTGGATTTCCAGCATATCTTGAATAGAAAAGGCATAGATCGGTTGAATCTTGCACCATGAAGAGATACCTTGCCATAAAAAAATTGTAACAAAACAAGAGGAGAATAAATGAGTAGCCGATTCATTGATTTCATCACATAATGGGCACAAAGGGGACGTAATCGGGATATTTCTTATGGCAAGGGAATCCATGGTCAGAAGGCGGCCAAGTTGAGCCTTCCACACAAAAATATTAATTTTATTTGGCACCCATTTACTCCACTTCCATATAAATTGGCGCTCGCTGCGACCTTCTTTAGCACACATGATTCTAATTGATTTTACATTAAATAAACCATTCGAGCCTCCTGACCAAACCCATTGATCTCTACCACTTTTGACTGCAAGCAGATTAATGCTCATCAAGCATTGAGCAATTTGATCTAGTATCTCCTGAGAGGAAGGCTGGGAAATCCAATTCCAGTTAACATCAGGCGTTCCCCCCCCCCCCCCCCCCAAATTACACGATCCGATACAAGGCAAGCTTTCCTTTGTTCCAACGCATACAAGGAAGGAAACCTTTTAGCAAAGGGGATCTCCCCAGCCCAAGTGTCATGCCAAAAGGAGATTAGACCACCATCCCCCACCACACCTTTTATGAGCCTTCGTAACTGAATATTGGATTCCAGTAAGTGGGATTCAATATTCACAATATTTTTCCATGTCCCTGAGATCATTGCCTTACTCGGGATGAAGTCAGGGATACGGATAGAGGAATGTATAGCTTCAATTACCTTGCGCCAGAGTCTTCCAGGTTCAGTTTTGAATCTCCACCACCATTTAGCAAGGAGACCCATGTTAGCATCCTGAAGGTTCATCACACCCATACCACCATTCCTCTTAGATGTTGTTACCAAATCCCACTTCACCCAATGAATCTTCTTTCTACCCTGGGTGTCCCTTATAAAAATGACCTTCTAATTTTATCCAGAGCTTCAATGATTCCGACCGGGGCCTTGAATAGAGAAAAAAAGTATAAGGGCAAGCTGCTAAGAACAGAATTAACCAGAGTGAGCCGCCCCCCCCCCCCCAATAGAAAGAGTAGAAGCCTTCCAAAGAGAATTTTTTTTTCAAAAGCATCCATGATCGGTTTCCACATCCTTAGCCAGTTCATATTTGCACCCACCGGAACACCCAAGTAATTAAAAGGGATTGCACCCACAGAACAATGGAGAGATTCCGTCATCCTAGTAATAATCGGTTCTTCTACATTGAAAGTATATAGACTGCATTTCTTAAGATTAACTTTGAGACCCGATGCAAGATGAAAACATCCTAAGATTCTTGCCAAGTTCTTAACGTTAATTTCAGAGCCATCCCCAACCAATAACACATCATCAGCAAACATTAAATGGGAGATGCACGACCCACCATTTGGCAATTGTATACCGTTAAAAATATTTGCTTCAACTGCTTTATTCAGAATACAATTAAAGGCTTCCATTGCGATAATAAATAAATATGGTGATAGAGGGTCACCTTGTCTAACACCCCAAGAGTATTGGAATTCCCAGGTTGGGGAACCATTAACCAAAATAGAAGCCCTTGAGCATTCAAGACAGCCCCTAACCCACCTCCTCCATTTATTAGAAAAATTCATCTGATCAAGAATTGAATCAATAAAATCCCATGAGATGGAATCAAAGGCTTTGTCAAAATCGAGTTTAAAGAATAGAGCCTTCTTTTTCAATCTTTTAATCCAAGCATGTAATTCATTAATGATAAGCGGACCATCCAAGATATACCTGCCAGAGACAAACGCCATTTGGGTTTCAGAGATAACCGAACCGATTACCGATCGCATCCGGTTAGCCAAAACCTTTGAAATGACTTTAGGGAGGCAACCCAGTAAACTAATTGGGTGGAAATCGTTAAAGGACTGGGGGTCATTAATTTTAGGAACCAAGTGAAGGAAGGAAGAACCACAACTCTTATGAATCACACCATTGACAAAGAAATCAGCAAAAACATTCATAAAGTCGTCTTTCAAGAGATCCTAGTAATGTCTAAGAAAAGCAAAGTTAAAGCCATCAGGACCCGGGGCCTTTTCCGTCCCAATATCCCATATTGCGTTTTTGATTTCATCCACTGAGAATGCTTCAGACAAGCTATCAGCTTCCCATTGTGCAATCCGTTTAATACCCTGGCAGGTTATGCTCGGTCTCACCCTTAGAGGCTCCATGAATTTGATTTTGAAAAATTGCCAGGCCGACCTTTTAATTATCTTAGGATCCGTACACCATTCACCATCAATAACCATGCCATTAATTCGATTTGCAGCTTTATGTGAATTAATCATTCCATGGAAGAATTTGGAGTTTTCATCTCCCTCAACTGCCCATCGAACTCGAGCCTTTTGTTTTAGATCTTGGAGAGAGGCCATCTCCAATGACTGAAGCTCCAATTTGCTTTGAGCCCAGGTTTCATGATCAAGATCAGTGAGAAAACCAAGTTCGGCCATAGTCTCAAAACGAAGACAATCATCCTTCAACAAAATGGCATGAGCGTTCTCAATTAGCTTTCTAGTTTCCCTCCATTCCTTCACCTTAAACTTGATGCTGCGTAGTTTAGTCAATAACACCACCTCAGGAGGACCCAAATCACATACAGAAGTCACTGCATTATGAACCACTTCATCAAGACCCGGCATGTTCAACCACGAGGTATAAAATTTGAAAGGTGGCGGCCCGTAATCAATCATCGATGTTTGAAGGGAAATTGGGGAATGATCCGACCATTTGCGTGGGAGCGCAGAAAGAGTCGCTCCAGGCCAACGGTGATAGAACTGATGACACACCAGGAAACGATCAATTTTACTGAACTTTTTACCATCTGCTGAAGCGTATGTATACTTCATACCCCCCCATCCTATACTCTTGCAGTCTAGCCCGATAAATGAAGCTGTTAAATTCACGGGCACCTCTATGATCAAAATACGAATTATATCTATCCGAGCTACATCTAACCTCGTTAAATTCTCCCATTAGGACCCACATACCATAGGAATTATTAATCAGATCGATGAGGGATTCCCAAAGAACCATTTTGAGACCCCGGTCATGAGGCGCATAGACATTGACTATATTGAGAGGATCCTCAATACCCATTACATACCCAGAGATATGCAGAAAGTTCTCCCCCTTATTAACATCCATTTTATTAAAAACTCCGGGCTCCCATATATTGGTTGTTACCAATTACAACATGCGAGATATTAAGAAATTTAATATTTGGGAATAATGTGAGACGGTGGGAAATGTTGGAAGACTATTAAATACACACGGTTCATACTTGAATTAAATTAAAAAAAAAAAAGACATGTATAATCGGTAAATGGGTATTTGTTATCGAGTAATGGAGTGTAAACATAATTACAAGTAATCTCATACTCGGCCCATATCCAAGAAAAAGTGTAGTAGTAATCCTATACTCGAACCAATACCTCATTACCCGACTCTAGAGGTGGCAATTTTTACCCACATCAAAGGTAATAGGTTGGTTTGGGTAAACAATTTTTATATAATGGGTTGAAATGGGTAACATCATAGCATTGAATGGGCTGAGATGGGTAACACTTAAACACAACGTGGGTCAAGATGAGTAACCAAATAACTATGTAAATGCAATTGATTCAAACATTTAAAAGTGATTGATAATATATTTGATGATAAAATCACTAAAATTATCCAAATATACTATTTGTTTACTTATAACACGTCTTAAGTTAAACTAAATTTATGTTTTTTTAAGAACAATCCATTTATACCCGAACTGATTTTGCTTAAAAACTTGTTGTGACCCGCACCCATCCTGACCCGAACCCGTTCTAACCCGTTACCCGACCCGACCCGCCCATTTTGCCAGGCATACCCGACTCCATACCCAAAAAAAATCAAGTGGTACGTAATCTTATACTCAGCCTCGTACTTGATTACCCGACCCCATACCCGTCACAAATGTTTTGAGTTTCATCTATTTTCTTCAGCATCTGGTTTCATTGTAATCTCTCTGCCCATGGGCGAAGCTTCATTGGGACCTTTTCCCGTCCGTAGTTTTAATTTTCGATCGCAATGTTATTTTTAGTTAAAAATAGTGGTTTCGTCCCTCTTGCTTCAAAAAATTAACATGTATTATGGGTTTTAAAAATTTCCGTCCCTCTCTCACTTCGACCAAGCTCCGCCACTGTCTCTGCCCATCATCTTTTCCTCGTATTTTTGAATCACCGAAGACTTGTTTGACAAATTGGCTTCTATTTTTTATGTCTATAGCCTCATGGTTATTAATCTCCTATTTAAACCTTGATGGCGGTTTCTAACACGGCCATTTGTAGCAATAAGTAAAAACTCAAAGGTGAGGAGGTTTTGAAATCACCACTAATTAGTTATATGCTATTATTTTTAGATGAAAAACTTCTTTTTTCTTCATGTGGTTTCACAGTTTTAACCATTTTGCTCCAAACTTTTCAAAATTGCCATCATGTTTCTAGTGGTTTGACAGTTTAACCATTTTTCTCCAAACTTTTCCAATGTGTACATTATACTCCATATTTTTCGAAACCATGGGGAGCAAAATAATTATAACTGTCAAACCACAGGAAGCAAAATGGTTAAACTGTCAAACCACAGGGAGCATAATGACCATTTTGAAAAGTAAAGTGTTAAAATTGTCAAACCACAAGGAGCAAAAGAGAAGTTTTTCCTTTATAAAAAGAATGAGGTAATTGCTAATTATATTTTTATTTTTCAGTTTTTCCTTCTTTCGTTCAGCTACACACTAAATAGCTAACACAGGGTTTCTAGCCAAATGATACCATCTTAACTTTTATAATCGCATAAAACAAAATGTTATATGTTAAGCCATGGCTTTCCTAAATTATAGGTTTCCACCTGTTTATTGCAGATTTGGTCACACTTGGTTCTTTAGGGTAGGGGAATTCATCGGGTCGGATAACGAGTTATTCGGGTTGGGAAATTTTTTTGGTCTATCCGAAACCCAACCCGAAATTCGAAATATATTATCCGACCCGAAAAACCCGAATTCATTCATCCGAATAACCCTGTTTTTTTCGGGTTTTTCGGATATCCGACCCGAAAAAACCACTTTTTCCATATCCGAAACCCGACCCGAAAATAAAATTATATTATCCGACCCGAATAACCCGAAAAATATTTCGGATACGGTTTTTTCGGGTTTCGGATATTTTGAACACCCCTACTTTAGGGGGATGAACCGTGAACGTATGTGTCGTTACTCGTTTGTCAAGGTGAGTTAGATGGTTGAGTCTTAGTGGGTAAAAAAAAGATACACACTAATGTTTGATGTGTATAGTTACGCCCGGATATATTGTCTATATTATATTTCTTGAAAAAACTTTGTGTATTTTGATGATTTTGTATATTTCTTAATAAATCCTCCTGATTCTTGACGTCTCTTGATAAATTGTGGATATCTCTTGATAAATCTAATTCTAAATCTCACTTGATAAATATTTTTACCACTTGATGAATCTTGATAAACCATGCCGTTTTTAGGAGGATTGGATGTTGTTCATTATTCATATTTGCTTTGTGTTGATTATGTTTAGTATTCTGTTTTGACATTCTATGCATATTATACCTCTATTTTATTCATGATTGTTATGATTGTATTGCTTTTATTATCCATTTAGTTTTGTAACGTTCATTTATTCACTAACATTATTTTCAAGAGTGATTTTATATTTTTTTTATGAAATGTTATTTTATTTTGAGTTTTTTATATAATTAAAAATTTTAGGAGTGTTAAATACATCAATAACTAGGAATATGTTTCCCTCAAATGGTGTTAAACTAGATGACGCCCCCTTGCTCGTTGATGCACAGAATTAGCACGCTCGTTTTGTTTCATGAACAACCCAAAAGAAAACAAAAAAAAAACTTAATAATAACGGGTATAAAAACAAGGGATAATATCGTATATCTCGTTATTAAACATCCAAATTACATATATCCTCAATGCTAAAGTAGAATTACAAATATCCCATGTTTCAAAATTGCTCCTTACTAAGGAGAAATATGTAAATTGTTTTTAGTTAGTTCATTAAGGGTAAAATAGGAAATACCTAATTTTTTTAATGAAATCGGTATTTTCAATTATGAATACGGTTCGGTTTTTGGTTTTAAATGGTTTTTAGTTATTTTAAACACCCTACTTTTTTACCTAGCTCGTCGTAAGCAACTCAATTCTCAAGTCCGCCGCTACGTATCCTAACCTAGTTAATTAAACTTTAGTTTGTCTGGCACCGAAGAGGGTGTAATGCACAATCACTTGGTATCATTATGAGAGTTTATTTATTTATTTTTAAATAGTCTGAGTAAAAAAATTATATATTAAAATGTATGATTTGAAAATTATTTATCAAAATACGTGTTTTTATTTATTTACTTATTTTAGCTAATTACTATAATTTTTTCAATTCAATCCACATAGTATCATTTATTTTCTTTTCCAATCAACTCACTTTTTTTTATAACTTATCATAATACTTTTTATTTAATTTTCTCAAATCATGTTAAATACTACAAAAAAAACTTGTCTAATAAGTTCAAAAACAAAACTATAAGTAAAAATAAATAAACTAAACAAACAATAAAACGTGAAGGTCGTAATATTAAATACAAGCTGTAAAAAAAATTATACAAAGTCGACATGAATTAATATCAATATCAATTAAAAAATAAAAGAAAAAGTTAAAACTAGGGATGTTCAAAATAACCAAAAAAATGCAAACCTAACCATATTCATAACCCGAAAAACACGAATTCCAAATTACAATAAAACGTGAATTCAATTTTCTGTTTGGTTTCTAACCGTACCTGAATTCCGAATTCGGTTTTTGGTAATGTTATTTGTTCCATTTTTTAAAAAAATTCGGTCTATTCGTTTAACTGATTAAACCAACTTTAGATTTATATTTATTGTTTTTACGTATGATATAGAAAGAATTCGGTTTATTTGGTGAAATTCAATTTATACTGTTTAATTTAGTTTGTGCGCTTATCATTTTCAAAGTTATTGTAAGTTTTTAGAGTTAATTACACGGATGGTCTCTGTGGTTTACCCATATTGCACGGATGGTCCCTAACTATCCGAAATTACAACAGTGGCCGAATAGTTTGCAAAAACGTAACACGGGTGGTCCCTGGGTTGGATGGGCGTTATCTTTTTCTGTTAAATGTGTTTGAATTGACTAAAATGCCCCTCTTATTAAAAAACAAAAAAAAGACAAATGTGTGTATACACGCACATAGATACACACTTGCAGTCTTGCACCACTGATAACCTTCGGCACCACCACCACGCACCTCCAGCAACTAGGGGTGTTCAAATTCGGATATCCGGAGATTCGGATATCCGAACGGATATCCGAAATCAAAAAAAATAATAAAAAATTTAAAAAAATATATATTTCGGATATCCAAATATCCGAAAAGTATCCGGATATCCGAAAAATATCCGAAAATTTTCCGGATATCCGAAAAATATCTGAAAATTTTCCGAAATATCCGAAAAATATTCGGATATCCGAAAAATTATCCGAAAAAAGTATCCGAATATCCGAAAAAATATCCGAAAAAAAACTATTTCGGATATCGGATATCCGAACTATCCGAAAATTTTCAAAATTGGTATCCGAACTTTCGGATATCCGATTTTTTCGGATATTTCGGATTCGGATTTTTTTGAACACCCCTACCAGCAACCACCACCACCGAACACCTTCGGCGACCACCAACACCGAGCACCTCCGGCGACACCACCACCGATAACCACCATCAACATCACCCGTCAATCATAACCACCATCAACATCACCCGTCAACCATAACCACCCACCACCTGCCACCACCACCACAGATCTCCGGACAGTTTATCTTCGATAATACCACCAACACTACCACCGGCAGTCATTTCAAAAACCCATCATCATCATCACTTGCACCTGGTTACTGCACCACCATCATTTGAGGTTATTCACAATTAGGGTTTGGGGTTGAATCAGATGACTTCGTCCGGGCAGCCGTCGTCGCTTCCCTTGAGGCACACGACGAAGGAGGAGAAAATTGTAGGTGATGGTATTGTCTCCGGTGAGCGAGGGTTAGGTTTTTATAGATGCGTGTCAGTCATACATGCGCGTGATGTGGTTGCCAGTGATGGTATTGTCTCCGGTGATGATGTGGTCGTCGGTGATGGTGGTAGTGTGGTGATGGGTGGTTGGTAATTGCAGGTGAAGGTGGTATTTTTGTCTGGTCGTCGGTGTGTTACCAGAGAATAGATGTAGGGTTTTCTCCTAAGAGAAGGAGAACGGTGAGGTAATGGGGTAAGGGTATTTTGGACATTTGTATAACAGAAAAAGATAACAAACATCCAACCCAGGGACCATCCGTGTTACGGTTTTGCAAAGTATTCGGCCATCGCTGTAATTTATAGAAGTTAGGAACCATCCGTGCAATCTGGGTAAACCACAGAGACCATCCGTGTAATTAACTCAAGTTTTTATAAGATAAATGAAATTGTGTTTGGATATTTTTACTATTTATTCAATTATAACTAAAAAAATTGTGCCCATACTCATGTGGGACTGTGGGTTACGTGTCCCACCTTTATGAGTTTAATTGAGTTGGAGGGAGTTAATATGAGTTGACAATGTTTTATAGGGTGATGAAATGAGTTGGAATACTTTTTGGGAGTTACCAATTTTCTCCTCTAAAATCAATATAAAAACCTTAAAAAAAACCAAAATTGCAAAAAACTATAACCTTGGCTAAATTCAGTTGGAGAATATGTTGTAATTGCCATTTGTGAAGGGGTTTGATCACGTGTCACGTAAGCATTGCAACCAAAGTGGTATTTAGTGGGTGTAAATAAAAAAAAAAAAATACATGTAATAATTAATATATGGTAGTAAAAGATGGATGAAGATGTGAGTTCTTTTGTTATAAATTAAAAAAAAAAAATCATGATTGGTGGTAGCAATGTGGTTAAACAAGTGACTGTAGACACTTGTCTTCTTAGCTTAATGCTCAAAGCGAACCGTCAAACCTTATGCCGTATGGTAGAATAGCTTGATGAATGTGACCAAGTGTCACCTTAGTTTATTTAATAAGAAAACAAAAATCTCATGAAAAAAATTAAACTCAGAGAGAACACATGTACCAAGCCTAATTTATGGATTTGTTTTCCTTTAAGCTTATTGAAATTTCTTTATGATTTTAAGTTTACTTGTTTTAAAATAATACATAAAAGCGGATCACTATTTAGCAGGATTCCAAATATAAACAATTGAAGATAGATATCCATGTACAAATAGTTGAATTAACATGAAGAACTTTTAATAGAAAAACAACCTAATCAGTAACTCTTGATTGGGATGTTGAAGATGATTATGAGCCACTAAAGATGAAGCCGTAGTGATAGAGAGAAGTGCGAGAAGAGAGGAAGTGTGACTATTTAAAACCTTGAAAAAAAAGAATTAATGATAAATGACAATATAGTCAATTATTTTAATATTGTAATTTCAACACATTTACAAACCAAACAAAAATAAAAATCCAAAACACAAAACAAATTTTCAATCAGAATTAGTTGTTTACCTCTATTTTAGTTTTAATTATATTAATTAATTATAACTAGTAACGTTACCCGCACTCTGCGTGGGTCGTTACCACTAAAACCCAATCGTTTATGAAATGATGATAATACCTAAAAAGAACATATGAGGCTGTAATGAATCAATTATATAGACAAAAACGAAGACAAAAAACATAAGTTGCGAGCCCGAGTTCAAAAACAGGGAGAAATCGCGAGTCGGAATAATAAAGAGAAGGTCGTTTATGATGCGATAGTTAGGAAGCTGAATGAAAGCCGGATGACGTTGGCAGAAGTTGAAGCCGCTCATGCATCAGCTTCAAATATTGCTACCAACAAAGAAAATGAGAATAGATAGTTGAAGTTTTGATGGAAATAAGCATGTGAAACAGAAAACCATCGAGATTCTTGTTTATTTGTTTTTATTTCATCATCTATATCATCTTCATCGTGTAGAAAATGATGGGTTCTTTTAGTAATCAGAGTTTCAATTCTTGCAAAAGTAGGTGCTTTCATGTAACCACCAATGAATGAAGTAGTATGCAGTTGATAATCGGTTTTATGGCTTTATAGCTCGATTCTACCGGGAGACAAAGCATTTGAGTATTCATAATACGGGTTACTAAAGGGACAAAATTTGCTGCATAAAAAGCTCTCTTATATACAACCACCGATCCAAAATGCTCCAACCCCCTTTTCTTTTTCCTATATGCCTCACCAGCTATATGCCTATAAATATATACGTATTGACTTTGTTATCGAGCAGGTATATCGTTAGAAAAATATAGTTCTATATATGGTAAATGCTTGGAAAATTATATGTTTTCATATCATCTGATGTCTGGATTTTAGTTTTTACATTATGTTTTGTCACACCCCACGTCGTGTGCGGAATCCACGGCGCGTGACGTAATGATTGCATCGCCATAGTTAAAGATTCCCCCTTGACTTCTGGTTTGCATAGATACTGGCTCCACCGTTCTTGAGCTGGTGGGTGATTTGTAACCTGGAACATGTAGCATAAAAAGTCAACTACGAATAGTTGAGTGAGAATCATAGGTTTTGCTGATTTAAAATGATTGTTCAAACATTGATTTTCATGATATAGTATTCACAAGTGATCAAGTAGGTACTTTGAAATTGAATCTACCTGAGCATGCAAACATCAAACTTAATAATAAATGCTAACGTTTAGCTACCCACCAAACGCCGTGATAATGCTAACGTCTTGCTACCCGCCAGACGCCGTTAAATGATCTTGAGTTCCCGCATATGATCATACAAGTACTACCAAGGGCTTGATAACAAGTTAATGATGTTCACATAAGAATGTGCCCAAATAGCCTCCACATAACCAAAGTTCCCAAGTGATACACTTGTTTTTAATGAGTTGATAAATGATTTGTTTGATGATTGTTTACCATGATTTTCCTGATGATAATGATGTGTGATTTCATGGTATTTGATACATGTTTACTCGATAATAGTTTGTCATGATTTTCCTGATGAAACCATAATATGATTTCACAGGAATTGATAATTGTTTATCATCATCCAGATGATACTGATATATGATTTCACAATGATTGTTAAATATGTTTTGAAAAGATGTCTACATGTTCCACCCCGAGTTTTAGAAAACAAAACATTAAAAGGGAAACTATGAAACTCACCTGTGTATCGAAGTATTTTGATTTTAAGGTATCACACAAAATCTGAAGAGAATTCTGCAATTCATTAATGTTTTATGAGTTCCTTGTATTTGAATTGGATTATCAGAATATTCCTTGACTTTTGATGACAAGGAATCACAGTTCAAGTCATTAAGCTGATCTTAATCCTTAATCAGTCTCCTTAAGTTATTATTGCACAAAGTGCGATAACAAAGAGCCTATAATGATTTAGGTTCTTATTAAGGAGTTTATGACTAACTGGATTAATCACGACATTTTTGGATTAATCAAATATATGTTGTTGTTGATTATTTCACTTAAGACGATTCCTAGATGAATTTCTAGCTTAGGAATGGTCAATCCTTGTTATTGATCATTTAGGTATCATGAAACATGAGAATGTGATATTAAAATAGGTTTAATAACCATGCTCAATGTACTAATATGATTGTTATCATAAACATCATATCGTTATTCCAGTGATTATCTTTATGCTTGTCATTAGTTTGAAACACTTGAATTTAACCTAGCATTTCAAGAAATGATCAAGATAATCACAATAATTGTTACACTCAAATGGTTTAAACCATTTTAATCATAGTTATGGTTTCATGAAAACCGGGCATTACAACGGCTCAAAACAAGGATTTACCCGTTAACACATCGTGTTCTTCGTTTATAAACAATCCTAGCCATCATCTAGGCAATAATCAACAACCCTAGTTATCTCATTACGTTCAACAACAAGATCAAATCAATCAAAATCAAGCTAGAAGGTTAAAACGAATCGTTACCTAATCTGACGGATTTCTGCGGGTAAAACAACGATCCGGACTTGCAGAAACCTTCCTTGATACGATCCGGGGGTTTAGAAGGCTTCAAAATGAAGTTTGGATGCTGAAAATACGATCTGGAGGTGTTTTTGAGCGTAAAAGGTCGAAAAAAAACGAAATATAAGCTTATGGATGCGTTCTGATCAAGAAAATCAGATTTTTACGCCTGATGGGTCCGTCGCGTACCGCGGAGAGTTTCTTCGCGTACCTCCACTGCCTTAGTTAGACCCGATTTTGTTTTCTCTATTCCGGGAGCATACGAACTCCGTTTTGCGCACGGTTTTCGCCTACGTTCACGATTTTTCGAGCTCTTTCCAATGGTTATAATCTCAAGACCTAAAAAGTTCAAAATATCTGACCTCTTATTTAACGCTATATTCGATTCGGTGTATCTTAAAATCAGAGCCTCGTTTTGAAATTTCACTTCCACTCATTCTCTTCATTTTCGAGTTATGATTCTAAACATGAAATTGGTTGGTCATCTATTTAAATAAGCATTATGTGATGAATGTTTCTTTGAGATCTACTAACACCAGATTCCTGAGTAACTACAAGTCATGAACTGATATGATATGGTCCTTCTGACACATACGTAATAATGAATGTGGATTTCAAACACGACCAAATGTGCTCACGTCATTGATGACGTAATTCTCAAATGAAACTGTCTTCTGTTAATTTGTCTGGGCTCCGAATACTTTAGTTGAGCCTAGAAATATGCTCGAATCCTTGTTGGGCCTTATTGGGCCTAACTCTTATTGAGCCTTACAGGGTCTCGCGTGTCTGCTCCTATGTTGGCAGATGTTACATGTTTGCTATATAATCACATACTCCTTTTGTTTTATTTAAAAATAATACTTTATTTATATAGATATTTAATTTATATGTTTTTTTAGTTTTAGCTGTTAAATATATCTGCAATAAAAACAAATTAACATCATAATGAAAATAATGTCAACAATTAAAAGATATATAACTTTTGCCTTGAATCTTCGTATGAGTCTTGGTTTGCCTCAGCCTCCTATATCAGAGAAACACGGCAAAACCATCCATGTATAAATCGGATGTATGTACAATGGAAAATAGTTTAAGGACATGTTTGGGATTGCTTATTAAGTTTAAAAGGACTTTTTGTTAAAAGTGCTTATGAACTTATGACTTTTTGAAATGAAGTTTTTAAAATATGTTTGGATTAACTTTTGTGTATGAAAACGTCAAAAAATGACTTTTTAGTCATAAAAAGTTAAAAAGCCAGAAAAAGTAGCTTCTTAAAAATGACTTTTTAACACTGCTCAAAAAGTTAAAACTAAAAGTGCTTTTTAGATTACCAAACAACTTTTTAACTTAATATCTTTTTCATTAAGTAAATAAGTTAAAAAGTTAATTTTGAATGGAATCCCAAACATGCACTAAAACTCTAATCAAAAGGTTTATGTAATTCACGTCTGTATGCGTATGATATGCTTCCAAAATTTTTCATGATAACAAATCGTTGTTTGCCACGCGTGAAGGCTCACCGACTTTGGTAAATGAGAATATATAAACCAATGTTTTAAAAACCGTTATTTTAGGTATACCGGATTTGACTAAAAAATGGTTCAACCGGTTGAACCGTGTTGTACTGTATGGTTCAACCGGACACACTAATTAACATAGAATTATATAGAAATACAACTTATACTCAAATAAATTTCCAAAAAGTATACAAATTCGTTCAAAAACATTTTAAAAAGTACTCAAATTCATCCAAAACAAAGTGCATAATAGGATTATAACATTGGCGTGTTAAACGCATCAAGTTCACGATCGCTTAAAAGCCGAAAATCGCTTAAAAACCGAAATTTTGTGTTTTTTGAAACCAGAAATACCGGTAAAACCGGATTAAACCGCCTGCACGATTGATCAAAGGAACCTGCATAATACCGGATGATTTCGTACCGAATTATCAAATGGCAAGCGGTTGAACCGGTCGAACCGGTTTTTAAAACATTGATATAAACGAATATGAATGAATGAATTTCTTAAAAGATTAAAATGTTGGAACGCGCGAATAAAAAGAAAACACGGACATCCAGAAAATTGAACATGTAGTAATTAGTAATTTCAAAAGCCCTAATCTGGGAGGCAAATAAAAGCCCTAATTTCTCATTTCTTCTCTCTCCACCATTCAGTTTCTCTTTCTACGCAATTGATAATCAGCAGCTCCAGCTTCCCCTATGGCGACGGCCGGCGATGGAAATGGAAGTGCTCCGTACGAAAACTCCGGAGCCGGAGGAAAGTTTCGTAAGAAGCCTTTCCGGCGTAGTACTCCGGCGACACCCTATGCGCGGCCTCCTACAGCGGTCCGAAACAATAATCCTAGCATGTTGAAGAAGCTTATGGACCCAGCTTCGAGACTTATTTCCTCCGGTGCTAATAGGCTATTTGATGTTTTTCGCAAGAGTCTTCCTCCTTTATCTTTAGGACCGCCAGGTTCAACATTTTGCTCTCAATTACATTGATTTTTATTATTCATCGTCTCTTTGACCATTTAGGGTTTATTTTGTTGTATTAATTAGCTTTTATATTGTTGTTTTAGGGTTTGTGAATCGGTTATGTTTTTTATATCATTTTTTTTTTATTTTTAATTGGCTGCTTGTAGGTTTTTTCAAATGGTTTGTTTTTTGGCGGTTAAAAGTTGCTTATTTTACTACATTATAGCTCACCCAATTAGGTTTTAGTTTCATCTTTGCTGATATCTGATTACTGCATTTGTTAATTGCTTAGGGAGTTGGGGGTTAATTTTACTGTTGAAATCCGCTGGTCTCTGATTATATCATAATGCGTCATATTTTTACTTCTAGCCTCTAGAGATACCTATTATTTATTGTTTGAATACTCAGTTCTGCATATTTCAAATGATATCATAAATTGTAATGACTATATGTGAGATGGTAAACCTAATATGCTCAGATTTAATGTACTTAGAATCTTCTCTTCATCTCTTGTCGTTGAAATAAATGGATTTTGATCTTTATTGTTTGATATGAGGATATAGGATATGTTTGTTTGTTTGTTTTTTAAATTAAATTTCACATTTGTATAATTTACTGTCAGGCCAGGTGTTTGTAATGAAGCTCCTGTTTATGTCTGAAATAATTTTCTTGAATGTTTAAATATCTTGCTCATTAGATTGCAGTTAGTAATTTGTATACCAGTGAAATACCGTACATTTGCTAATTTTTTTTTCAAACTTTAGAATTGTGTTACATAAGGGTCTTTGTTAGTTTTGGTGCAAAACCCGCAACACAGGGGTGGCTTGTACTTTGGAAATTTAGATATTTCAATATTGCAATTTGTGTTCTGATGAGATAATTTGAGACTAAGGTACAGAAGTGGAGGATTACATGACCTTATTCAAGTAATTCTTTTAAATACATAATAAGTGATCCAAGACATAATCATAATGATCATATTGTTTAACCATCACATTGGGCTACATTGACCATTATTTTAACTGCTTGCTAGAAACAATACATAGATAATTGCATTTTTGTATGTCATGGATATGCATTAATAAGGTGGTGTTTGGTTGGTAGATAGGAATCACTAGGGATGGTGATTTGATAGTATAGTGGAATGGCAATGGCTATGAGTTTTTCATACATAACATCCTTTGCAGGTTTGGACAAAACCCTTAAACCCATATACAAGATTCATTTCTATCGTTTAGACCCTCACTGCCATACCCTTGATTTAAGCATTCTCTATGATTCTTGTTCTCATTCCCTCATTTTTTTAATCCCTAATTCAAACACATTCGAACTCCTTTTTTCCTTGAATTAAGTCATACATGATGATGGACAAGTTTTTTGTAAATGTTTCTATGTGTGATACCTTAGATGTTTTAGTAGCCTTTGTATTGTTATTTTGCATGAATTTTTGCTTATTCTGTCCATGTCTTTACAATGACTTATATGTGACCATTGACCAGAGATTAATGAAGAACCGCAGAACGTTCTTCATACAGAAGGGGGAAGTGGCAATTCTGCTGACATTGGAATATCAGAGCTTGAACAAATGTTGCAACAAAAAACATTTACTAGGTTGGTCTTTATTTTAGAACAATCTTATATTGTTATTTGTTTACCCTTTTTATAGGATAAAACATTGTTTCTTTATAATTATATGGTGTCATATTGTATAAGTTTGTCAATTTGATGGTGAGAACTACACTTTTTTCATTGAATGAATATTCCATCTCTTTTCAGTTAGGGCTGTCGATAGAAGTACATTTCATTTCAGATTCCATGAGAGTCAAATATTTAGTTAAAGTTATTAATACACGCCATTTAAGAAATATATTTAGGTTAAATATTACTTAAATTTTGTATGCAGTGTTAGTTTGTAAGGTTGTGTTTGGTTTATGGGTATGGACATAGTCACAGAAATCGTTAGGGTCCCCGTGATTTCTTATCCATTATGCACACACACATTCATGGTACTTTCTTGATCCTGCTACGCTCTGAATCGTGATTCTAGCCATAAAATTGACGGTTCAGTAAGACCCTTTGATTTGTTCCTGATGCTATTTGGTTCGTGAATCATTGATATTGAAATTGCGTACCGACATGGAATGGGAACGCCGGTTGGGATTCTTGGAAAAGTGCTAGAATATGGAAGGTTGCCAAAAGTTTTATTATTTCGTTTTGAATACTAAAAAGTTATGTCATCTATGTCTTTTGAAGGTTTTAGTCATGTAATATGCTTTGAAGTTTGAAGCAAGTGTTTTGAACTTTGAAGTTTGAATTTTTAAGTTGCTTGTGAATTTGATATAGAAAAATAGTACAAAGTTAAACGACTACATTGTACCGGAACGAACCGAAATGAGGCTACCCCCACGTATCGAATTTTAGGGACATAGCGAACTGCTATCCCATTCCACATTCTCGTACTGGACCGTACCGTGATCTGTGTGATTATGGGTATGGGTATAAAGGACTGACTTTCATTCCCACTTGAAGTGTTTGATTATCAGGTTTGGGTTTTTATAAAAGGGAATCAAACCCACAAATTTAGGCATGCTTTAAAACTACTAAGGGAGTTGGGCTTAGAATTCTATTTGTAGTCACATTCCACTATATCATTAAACCCATACCCATGGTGATTCCAATTTAAAGATTTCACAACTCCTTAAACAAGAATTTTTGGTAAAACAGGGGCTTTTTAAACTATTTTGTGAACCTGAGCCTTGGGGTATTTTCCATCATGTATTTCTGTAGTAATCAGGGTCTGTGACCCTGTTCAATCTTATAGAATTTAAAAACACTGTCAATTCAGTCATGATTGGATGTTGGAGGACAGAAAAAGAGAACTGGGGTTAGAAAGCCGAAATTCAGAAAATATTAGGCTAAAAGCAGTGTCCAAGACCCTGGTTCAGTCTTACATCACTTTTCATTGCTTCTGGTTACAAGGTTGCCTTCTCTCTCTCTTTCTACTCTTATATCTCTCTAGCGGCACCACTATCAAGAAGTTACATATTTACAGTGAATTCTCAGCTAAAATATACATACATATAATTATATAAATTAAGTATACGGATCAAGTGACAGTTACAAATCAACAAAAACTTTGATAGCAGAAAAAATCTACCCTGCCTCTAAACCATGTGTTTCTCTGTCACTGCTGTAGCCACTGGCAACCCTTTGTTTCTGGTTACCAAGGGCCAGCTTTACAACCACTTCTCCCATAATGATACAGTACCACCTAACATTCTTTTCAGGTGGTTTACAAGCTGCTGCTTAACCAATTGATAAATAATAATAAAAACTTGGGTCAACGAAGGGAAACGAACGGGTGCATGGTGCCCTTTTAGGGTAAGAAGAGGTAGATAAAAAGCCTTGACCCGATGACTCGTCCCATATACATATCAGAACCCCATCACAGCCGCTGCAGTTTCTATTCCTGTTGCCTCTGGAGCACCTTCATGATTCTGTTGTCTGTGGTATGAAATCTGAGCCTAGGGTCTCTATCTCCAGTTTCTCCCCTTTTCTGGACCGCCGTTCAATCACGCCCGACTTGTGAGGTTTTTTTGAAATCTAGAGTGTTGAAACTGTGGTCATAGACTTTAACTTAACTGGTAAAATCCCATGCAATAGCAAGTCATTTGTAGGGGCTAGGGAGGATGAGACAAGGGCAAACCTTTCCTCTATCACAAGATGATAGAGAGGCTGCTTCTCATAGCGAACCTCAGCCCAAAAAACTTGTTTACTATAGAAATACAAGATGTAAAAAGTGTACCTTACTCTTACATGTATGTTTAAATAAAAAGCCCTGTTTCACAATTTAAAAAAAGGAAAAAAAAATCTTCCAGGCTTCCAGCAATTCTAGGGATGATGCATTTTCGTAGAACATCAAACAAACAAACTTACCCAGTATATTCCCACTTTTTAGTAGGTTATGGGGGGAAGGATGGATACAAACCTTACCCCTATCTCAGTTGGGATAGAGAGGCTGCTCCGAAGGAGCCCCTGGCCATGGTTGTAAAAATCCCCGACTAGGCCGATTAATCGTTAGTCCCCTAAGGCAGATTAGTTGGCCGATTAATCCCGAATAATCCCTAGTCCCCACCCCACCGACCGACTAGCAATTTTTACAACATTGCCCCTGGCTCAAAGTTATCGTTTGAAGTTAATCATCCTAACACTTTTAACGTTATTTTCGCAAAATAAGTAAAATAACGTTAAAATTAGTGCCATTTTACTTTGGCCCCTTGAGGGCCCACACATATATACATGCAAATGGAGCTCCTCTCTTTATTATAAGCATAATAATAGTAGACATATATTGTAAACACTTGCTTACTGTTACAGTGTTACACACCAGTACACCACTGAAGCTACATCAACATACTGATTCAACATAAACAAAGTAGTCGAATATCAGTCTAAAAATGATAAATGAACATAAATAATGCATAAACTTTAAGTTTTTTGTTAGCCCTACTTTCTTTATTTTTATATGAATTATATCATGATCAACAGGTCTGAAATCCAACGATTGACTTCACTATTGCATTCAAGAACCAGCGAATCACCATCTGATGGTTCACTGGAAAAACATGGAGATAAGAGGGATAACTTCCATGCTGCTATGTCAACTCCGGTTGTCACTTCAAGAGTAAGTAATTTTTCATGTTTGTCTCTTTGTCGCTATAATCATTTTTATTCTATTTTAAGCAAACGATCTCTTATCATATTCTTCACCATCCTTGTTTTGTACATATGATATATTATTATATTGTTTTCAGGTGGTTGCGGAGGAAATTGCTTCACCTGCTGAGCTGGCAAAGTATTACATGGAGTCTAGGCCAACAAGTCAAGCACCCAGACAAGACTCAAAGTTGCTTCCTAGAACACCAATGACACCAGTGGTTCAAAAGACAGCAAACAGTTTAAGGAATCTTGAAAATGGTTTTGTGACACCAAGATCTAGAGGCAGATCTGCTATGTACACCATGGCTCGCACACCATATTCAAGAAGTCCTTCAACTTTTAGCCAACAGGTTTGCTTGATCTGCTTTCCTCTGTTGAACTTACTTCTCAATATTGCTGAAGTAGAACTTGTTTGCTTACATAATTTTCAGGTGGTCAAGTCAGATTATGGTCATGGTGCTGCATTGACATCTTCTCAAGGGCATGAGGGGAAAATGGTATATGTGTAACTTTTTACATTATAGACTTGGCAACTGGTCTGAAATCTGGTTTTCACTCAGAAAAACCCAAACTTTCAAACACTTTGGTTTAGGATAATTTGTTGACCTTTTTTATTAATGCAGAGCTCATGATTCACCTGAAACTGGTTAACTGTCAACATTACTCTTAATAAGTCTTTTTTGAATGTTTAAGCCTTTTGTGAGTCAAAACCTAGTGTGTTACCCCCCATAGAAATCTAACCACAGTTTACAGTTAGTTTATGCATTTGTATTTTTGAATATGTTTTGCTATTTTTTTTCGTTCCAACTTTTTTTCCATGTTCTTCATCAGGTTCTTAAACGCAGAAGTTCTGTACTAGACGATGATATTGGGTCTGGTGGCCCACTTCGGAGGATTCGACAGAAAGCTAATCTTTTATCACAAAGAGATAAAAAAGAACTCGGGTACTCTGTTTTTCAACCACTAGATGGTGCGGGCCAGAATCTGCTTTTAACACATGAACCTGAACCAAAAATCCCAACCTATGCTTCTGTTCCCACAAAATCAACTCAAATGGCCGACAAAATTCTGCAACACCTTGACAAACCTAGTCCAACAGAAAAAGGTTCAGCATCAACACTTGCTGTAATAAGAGAGAAATCACCAAATAAACTGAGACTAGACATGCTTCATGGCCAAGCTCTTAGAAGCTTGGAGAAAATGGATTCACCTAAATTCTTGCCTAGCTCTCACGTTATTCAGAAACCAGTGGTATCAGAGTTGACTTTGCAAAGCAAAGACTTGACTGAAGAAAATGGTTCAAGAAAGCTCTCTGTATCTCATAATATGTCAACTTCTGTCAATGGTGATATGACAGATACTTTAAAAGATAAATCACCGATTGTTGGAATTACTGATATACCCTCAAAGGTTACTGAAGAACCTCTGAACAAACATGCTTTTCAGATGTGTGCACCTGAGGATTTCTTTGAGATGGATGATGATGAGGATGGTCATGATAATGGGCACGTGTTGTTGCCATTGGTGGAAAATGATAAACCCAAGACCTCTGCTGCTGACATCATCAAAACCCCAACATTACTGGAGGTTTCCAAAGCTCCTGAATTAGTCGAATATAAAAAACCCGTGTTTCCTGTGGCTTCTAAATTTCCAGACAGAGTTGAGCTGAAAGAAGCTGAAAGTGATATATCTGCCCCAAAAACTGATTCTGGATTTCTTGGTGGTTCTGTTAGTGAGCAAGGATTAGGTTTTAAGGCCCCTATCTCATCACCGCCTCCATTATTTACCACACAAACATGTGAAGTTTCACGATCGACCTCACAATTGGATAAGATTCCTCCAGTAAAGGGGTCACCGCTCTCTTTTTCTGCTGATGAGCCTTCAGAATTCAAACCAAATGCTAGTTCAGATCCAAAAAAACTTGACTCAACCAGGTTTGAACATTCATTTAATCACATAATTTTGTTAGTTAATCACTTTATTGCTGAAGTTGAAGTTATTAGTTATGCACATCCCTTTTTTATTGTTTTTGTGCAGTCCGTTTAATTCAGTTGCAAAGAATGATCATGCAAACTTTTCAGTTTCCAACAATGAAAATGGTAACAGGATTTCGAATGGGAATGATCAGAAGTTGATTAGTATGCTTGGGAAATCAGAATCTTCATCTGTTGCTGTTTCTGCAGCTACATCAATTAATGGTATATTCTCCTTTGGCACATCCACAAAGAACTCAAGTACTCTCAACACTACACCTGATTCAAACCCTCCCATTTTTCCTTCATTGGTTCCTTTTCCAGTTTCCACCAGTGCCGCCACCACCGCTGCCACCACCACAGACGTATCCACTACCACTATCCCTGTTGTTAGTTTCTCTACTTCTGTGTCAGCTCAAGCTTTCAGTTTTGGATCTGTTACTTCAACAGCACCGACCACTTCAGTGGTACAAACCGGGAATACTAGCACCAGCTCACCTTTTGCTGTTACAACTTTTGCCACCACCGCCACCACTGGAAGTGGTCTGTTTGGGATCAGTGCTCCAGCTGCTGCTTCTTCTACCACCACTGGTGGTGGCCTCTTTGGTTTCAATTCTCCAACAGTACCTACTTCTTCCACCACAACTACCATTGGAAGTGGCCTCTCTGGCTTCAGTTCTCCAGCACCAGCCACTACAACCACAACCACAACCACAGGAAGTGGTCTCTTTGGCTTCAGTTCTCAAGCAGCAGCTACTTCAACTGCCACCACCGCCGCAAGTGGCGTCTTTGGTTTCAGTTCTCCAGCAGCAGCTGCTTCAAATGCCACCACCACCTCAAGTGGCCTCTTTGGCTTCAGTTCAGCAGCAGCTACTTCAACCACAACCACCGCCGCCGCCGGGAGTGGCCTCTTTGGCTTCAGTTCAGCAGCAGCTACTTCTACCACCACCGGAAGTGGCCTCTTTGGCTTCAGTTCTCCAGCAGCAGCTACTTCAACCACCCCCACCACTGAAAGTAGCCACTTTGGCTTCAGTTCTCCAGCAGCAGTTACTTCAACCACCACCACCACTGCAAGTGGTCTCTTTAGCTTCAGTTCTCCAGCAGCAGCTACTTCAGTGACTACTGCCACCGGAAGTGGCCCTTTTGGCTTCAGCTCTCCGGCAGCAGCTACTTCAGCCGCCACCACCACCGGAAGTGGCCTCTTTGGCTTTAGTTCTTCAGCAGCAGCTACTACTTCAGCCCCTGCTTCCCAGTCACATGGGTCTTTCTTTAATATCACCAACGGATTTCAGTCAAGCACCCATGCATCTTCCACCAGCTCTCTTTTTGGATCCTCAGCTCCTGCTTTTGGTTCTTCACCAAGTTTTGGTGTGGGTCCCATTTCAGATACAAAATCTGGAAACTCCACTAGCGGGTCCACCACTTCTATATTTGGTTCCACTTGGCAGCAACCCCAAAATTCTTCCGGATTTGGTTCTACATTTACTTCTCCATCATCTTCAACCTTCACTTTTGGGGCTTCTTCTACACCGATACCATCATTTGCAACAGCTGGTGCTTCCAACTCATCTTTTGGGGGTTCTTCTGTTTTTGGAAACTCAACACCTGTGTTTGGAGCCATTTCCGCCACACCACCAAACAATAATAATGATCAGATGAGTATGGAAGACAGTATGGCTGAGGACTCGATGCAAACTCACAGTCCTGTTTCTCCATTTGGTCAAGCTCCTGTGAGTGCACCAGGGTTCATGTTTGGTGCAGCCACCCCTACCCCAACCCCGTCTCTAGCCCCATCAGCGGTTCCTTTCTCCTTCGGAGGCCAGCAGAACCAAGCACCGCCACTTCAGAATCCTTTCCAGTCGTCTAGTGTAGAGTTCCATGCTGGAGGTGGGAGTTTTTCTTTGGGGTCTGGTGGCGAAAAATCTAACAGGAGGATAGTAAGAGTTGTAAAAAACAAGAACAGGAAGAAATGACAAGTTGTAATAAACAATGTGGGACAAGGATTTGAAGTTTTGGAATGTTGTTAGATTGTGTTGATGTTGTCAAATGTCAAGTATTGTTGTAGTTAGAATGTTATTATTAGATCACAATTTTGGAACAAGGCTTGAAGTTTTTATACATATGTTACTGTACTATTATAAATAAAGATTTCTGGTTTAAACTTTCTTTTTCTTTTTAGATTTGCTTTATTTAAAATAAAAAAAATCGCACAAAAACATTTCAAATAGATGAACAAAATGTTGATCATTCAGCTTGGTAAATGGTAACACCGACTTGAAATTGAATTGATACTCAACTTGAATTTGGATTATTCAAATACGGTTAAATTCAATTTTAATATTTATAAAATCTTTTACAGTCTAACAAACAAATAAATTTACCCAGTATAATCACACTTTTCAGTAGGGTCTGAGAGAAATGATAGACACAAATCTTACCTCAATTCCAGCTAAGAGGCTGCTCCGAAGAAGTCATCGGCTCAAAGTAATCATTTGAAGTTAATCATCCCAACACTTTTAACGTTATTTTTACAAAATAAGTAAAGTAACGTTACAACTTGTGCAATTTTACTTTGTCCCCTTAAGAACCCACACATGTATACATTATATGTGTACACCACAAATGTGACGTATCTTTTACTGTCTATAAAGTTGAATTGCGGTTTTTTGTCTCATTTTTTAAAATATAACTTGCGGTTTTAGTTTCGAAGTTTTTAAAAATTACACTTACGGCATCAATTGTTCTAATGGTTGTAACATTCTGATCACAATTGTGTGTCTATGTATATAATCATCATCATTGTCGTCGTCGTATTTAGTATATCTTATCATTAACAAAGGCAAGGTAGGTTTGATAAGAGTAAAATGTAGACAACCTTACCTTTAACCTATAGTAATAGAGAGACTGCTTTCAATGAGACATTCGACTGATGATTTCTGATTAACCAACCCAATGCTTATTTTCACAAAAATTACGTAAAATAACGTTATATGGCTTGGATTAATGCCAACTCATAGAAAAACAAATAACACATTAACCAAGTTTGATTGTTTAATTTCAATAATATAATTTAAAATTAGTGCTCAATATTAATTTTGAGAAAGAGTGGTCAAGATTTCTTAAATATATTTTCAACATTTTCACTTTAAACATGATTTCATTTAAAAAGAAGTTTGCCCCTTCTATTTTTAAAAGTATTTATAACTTTTATACACATCGACATTTTTTTTAACAATTATATCATTAAACTCATCTCTTTTTTATCTTTAATTTAAGTATAGTCTTATCATTTTTTTAAAGTGTTCGCAACTACATTATTGTAAACAAGCTGTAACATCAAATACAAATCTTTATATTAGTGTAATTACAACTCGTTATGTAATATAAGTTTACCCACTTAGGAACCAAATAAGTAATTTATAAAACTTAGGAACCAAGAGTGAAATTATAGCAAATCACATGGACCATCTTAATAATTTACTTTATTTTTTATGAAAAAGATAACGTAGTATCAAAAAATTATAAGTGTATAATAACTATGTTTATAGTTATTTTAAATAGTATGAGTTGTATTTAATTTTCAATCCTATATATATATTATTGTTATTTAATTTTTTTGTTAATAAGCTAAGACTCAACTGCCTGACTCGCCAACTCATTTTGACAAATGGTCCACCTCTTGTTAAAGAGCCACATGTGATCAAACCACACTATTCAACGGGAAATCCAGAACTTGAGAAAAAGTGAAAAACACTTTAGCTCACCCTAGAACATTTTGCTGTAGATAAGATTCGAACCCAATACAATTAAAGAAGTCAAGAGTACATTATTAAATTAGCAGCCGTTTGGACATCAAATTGTATCTAAGTTGTGATATTTTTTTTGTCCTTGAGTCAATGCCATTAATTCTCTTAAAACTATTTAAAAAAGTTGCCTTTACTTTGGAGAAATACATATTTCTCAAAGATACGTTTTTAAGGAAAAAAGTGAATATGAGACTGTTAACCACTCAACTTATGTGTAAACCCATCAAAACGACATAGTGACGTAGTTTTGATTAAACAACAAAGATTTGGAGAATTTTTTTCTTTTCTTCTTTTAAAATGAGATTTATTTTGATCTTTTACGTGCAAAATTAATCAAGTAAAAATAGGGAAAAATATTATTATTTTTAACAAGATTTAATCACAACGTCGTTTTGATATGTTTTACACCTAAGTTGGGTCTTAATATGTAAATGCCCCCTTACCTTAAACTTATGTAATTAAATTTTATCCTATTATTGTGTAAAAGGTCTTTTTTACCCCAAACTCAAAACCTGATCCAATTGGAACTTCAACAACAACAACAAGCGTGTCCAGTAGAATTCCACTTAGAGTGGGTTTGGAGGGAAGATAAAGACACACCTGACCCTATCTACAAGTAGAATAGAGAGGCTGCTTCAATAGAGTCCCCGACTCAAAAGAAATTGCCTTAGACTACCTAACATGAAGTATAAAAGAGGCTGAAAATTTCCCAAATTCAAGTACAAAAAAGAGCAAATATAAACTATTTTAATGATGGCTTCCATAGAAGTATAGAACTGTTAAACTGTTTCTTTACAAGGGGCTAAACAATGGTCCCTAGCATCATGTTTAACAAAAAAACCAAATTATCAACAGCAACAGTTTGCTACCAATATAAAAGATGATCTATCTTATTGAGGGTAATTAAAACAGACATCAGTTGGACCCAAAGGATTGCTAGCAAGTTGTGTAGCATACTGGAAGTCACATATTAAGATGAACCAAAAGTTTAATCACTTGCAGGAGAAAATAGCTCTGAGACTAGCTTCACCACCCCCGCCATTGATGCATCATCCTGCAGAAAATCATCATTTTATACAAAATTAGGATTTAATCTATAACAACAACAACAACAACGTACCCAGTAAATGTAGGATTTAATCTATAAATGTAGTTAAATTTCTATATAACTATAATAAATTGATCGGTTAACTATTAATCGGTTAACCACCGATTACGGTTCGGTTTCGGTTAATAATGGAATTGTTAAAAAACTTGTAAATATGCTTGTGAATTATAGATATATTAATGGTGAAAATCTTAGTGAATCTTGTAAAACTTTGTAGTGACTGAGAATGTGTGAATAAAACTAAACCCACGTGAACTCTAATTCATTTTCTAATATATTTAGTTTCACATATGATTTATAACATGTTCATATAATAAGAAGTGAAGACTCACCTTCTATACTTCACTTGCACTATAACTTTTTAAAAAACACACAAACAAATAAATATTAAAAAACAAATATACAATATTATTCGGTTCGGTTAAAGTCGGTTAATGACTAGCCTTAACCGTAATCGAATGGTTCGGTCAATGACTTCGCTTAACCATAACCGTCGGTTAAAGTCGGTTTAGGTTAAATCGGTTATGGTTTGGTATGGTTATCGGTTATTTTACGGTTATGGTTATATTATGTTCACCCCTAGGTTTGATCACGTGTCATGTTTAGCAGGATTTCAAATATGAATTTATGGATTTTTTTTCCTTTAAGCTTTTTAAATGTTCTTTATGATTTTAAGTTTGCTTTAAAATGATAAATAAAAGTTGATCACTCTTTACCAGGATTCTAATATGAACGATTAAAAGATAGGGATTTATGTACAAATAGTTGAATTAACATGGAGAACTTTTAATAGAAAAACAACCTAATCAGTAACTCTTGATTGGGATGTTGAAGATGATTATGAGCCACTAAAGATGAAGCCGTAGTGACAGAGAGAAGTGCGAGAACGAGAGGAAGTGCGGCTATTTAAAAACTAGAAAAGAAAAAAATAATGATAAATAAGGATCTAGTTAATTTACTTTTAATATTGTAATTACCTATTATATATATATTAAAAACTAACAATATAAAGATTTATAATCTGTAAGGCATCTCTAGATTAAAGTCGATAAAAAAAAAATTAATTTTCTTTTAAGTTTGAAAATATCACTTTGTTAAGCAACAGGGTCATCTTTAGATTAAAATGAAAGATCCGTTAAGTTATAGAAGATATAAAGAGGGCACTATCTCTAAGGCATTTCATCGAACACGTAGTTTGCATCTCCAAATCATCCATGTTTTTAAACAATATAAAGATTAGAAGCGTATGATGAACAAAGATAACAAATTTAGAAGATACAAAGAGGATATACACCTGATGCATTACATCGACCGGCAGGGTATGACTGTTGATGGTGGATGAGTGATGGTAGTAAGCTTGTGGCCGCGAGTGTGGTGCCATCGTCTGATGGTCGTTTGCGAATAGAATTCAATCAAAATGATTTCCATAACTCAAATCCTATCCAATTCTTGAATCATATGGTTGGATATAATAGCAGATTCGAACACAAATGAAGTGGGAAGCAGACGAACCCTAATTTTTTTCTCTGAATCGCATTAAGCCATTAACCAAAGGAAGGAAGTAGCAGATGGGATGGAAGACAGTCGTATTTAGGGTTTTGAGGATGTAGAATGGGAGAAAATCATGGGGTGAGGCCGTGAGTCCTGAGGGAACGTGTTCAATCAGTGTGAGATTAAAAAGGGATATGTAACCTTCCTTTTTGAACTGCTCGTAACCGCCCAAAAATCTGATAACTGCCTAATTATTACGGTGTGGATTTAATATGGACGAATTTAAAGGGCTGAGATCATCCTAAATAATTTCATAAGCCCTAATCTCAGAGGCAAATAAAAGCCCTAATTTCTCATTTCTTCTTTCGCTCTCCACCATTCAGTTTCTCTTTCTACGCAATTGATATTCAGCAGCTTCAGCTTCCCCTATGGCGACGGCCGGCGATGGAAATGGAAGTGCTCCGTACGAAAACTCCGGAGCCGGAGGAAAGCTTCGTAAGAGGCCTTTCCGGCGTAGTACTCCGGCCACACCCTATGCGCGGCCTCCTACAGCGGTCCGAAACAATAATCCTAGCATGTTGAAGAAGCTTATGGACCCAGCTTCTAGACTTATTTCCTCCGATGCTAATAGGCTATTTGATGTTTTTCGTAAGAATCTTCCTCTATCTTTAGGACCGCCAGGTTCAACATTTTGCTCTCAATTACGTTGATTTTTATTATTCATCGTCTCTTTGACCTTTTAGGGTTTATTTTGTTGTATTAATTAGCTTTTATATGATTGTTTTAGGGTTTTGTGAATCGGTTATGTTTTTTATATCATTGTTTTCTTATTTTAGTTTGCTGTTTGCTGGTCTTATTCAATTTTTTTGGCGGTTAAAATTTGCTTATTTTACTACATTATTTGTTAATTGCTTAGGAGTTAGGGGTTAATTTTACTGTTGAAATCCGCTGGTCTTTGATTATATCATAATACGTCATATTTTTACTTCTAGCCGCTAGAGATACCTATTATTTATTGTTTGAATACTCAGTTCTGCATATTGCAAATGATATCATAAATTGTAATGACTATATGTGAGATGGTAAACCTAATATGCTCAGACTTGATGTACTTAGAATTTTCTCTTCATCTCCTGTCGTTGAAATAAATGGATTTTGATCTTTCTTGTTTGATATGAGGAGGATCTTATAGGGTATGTTAGTTAGTTTGTTTTTTAATAAATTTTACATTTGTATAATTTACCGTCAGGCCAGGTGTTTGTAATGAAGCTCCTGTGTATGTCTGAAATAATTTTCTTGAATGTTTAAATTTCTTGCTCATCAGATTGCAGTTTGTAATTTGTATACCAGTGAAATACTGTACATTTGATAGTTGTTTTTTTTTTTTCAAACTTTAGAATTGTGTTACATATGGTTTTTTGTTAGTTTTGGAGTATTACATGAACTTATTCAAGTGATTCTTTTAAATACATAAGAAATGATCCAAGACATAATCATTATGATCATGTTGTTAGAAACAATACATTGGGCTACATTGACCATTATTTTAACTGCTTGCTAGAAACAATACGTAGATAATTGTGTTTCTGTATGTCATGGATATGCATTAATAAGGTGGTGTTTGGTTGGTAGATAGGATTCACTATGAGTTTTTCATTCATAACATCCTTTGCAGGTTTGGACAAAACCCTTAAACCCATGTACAAGATTCATTTCTATCTTTAAGACCCACATTGCCATACCCTTAATTTAAGCATTCTCTATGATTCGTATTCTCATTCCCTCATTTTTTTAATCTTCAATTCAAACACATTCGAACTCCTTCTTTTCTTAAATTAAGTCATACATGATGATGGACATGTTTTTTGTAAATGTTTCTATGTGTGATACCTTAGATGTTTTAGTAGCCTTTGTATTTTTAGTTTCTCTACTGCTGCTGGATCCACTACCACTATCTGTGTTGTTAGTTTCTCTACTTCTGTGTCAGCTCAAGCTTTCAGTTTTGCATCTGCTACTTCAACAGCACCAACCACTTCAGTGGTACAAATCGGGAACATTAGCACTAGCTCACCTTTTTCTGTTACAACTTTTGCCACCACCGCAACCACCGGAAGTGGTCTCTTTGGGTTCAGTGCTCTAGCTGCTGCTTCTTCTTCTACCACCACTGGTGGTGGTCTCTTTGGTTTCAGTTCTCCAACAGTACCTACTTCTTCCACCACCATCACCATTGGAAGTGTGATAGAGATCATGGTTATATTAGTATGTTAGTAATAGTTAGTAGTAATTGTAAGGTCTAGTAAGGGTGGTTTGGTAATATTGGTCTTTAGTTGTTTAGTAGTGGGTTATAAATAGAAGTTAGTCTTATGAGATGGGTGTGAAGAAAATTATAGAGAATTGTAATTGGCTCCTGCTTAAGCTTGGAGAAGGGTGTAACCCTAGGTCATCTTCTAATGATGTAATCGTTTGTTCATTTTCAATTGTAATTCCTATTTCTATTGTGTTTGATTTGGATCTTCATCAATGGTCCGACCTGCCGCCCACCTGCCGCTGCCGCCGACTTGTCCTTCACACCACCAATTTCATCACTGCTGATTCAAATTGTCGTCGACCTGCTTTCTACACTTTCGATCTTCATCAATCTTCATCTATACTGGATCTAATTGTCGCCGTTGCACACCAACGTCCGCCGATTTCAGGTTTAATCGATTGAAATTCCGGCTTAGCTCCTCACGTAACATGCAATTCACGAATTGAGAATTCTGTCGATTGCAATTCTGTCGATTACAGGTTTAATCGATTTCATGAGCATCTGCCGATTTCACGTTAATCGATTGAAATTCTGTCGATTACAATTTCAGAATCTTGCTTCCGATTTTGATTTAATTGGTATTCTGCAATTCACTATTTGCTTCATATTCGGTTAACAATTTCAATATCAATTTCTTTTGATTCAATTTTAATTTCTGTTGATTTCAATTTTATTTCGATTTGACTCAAAATCTGTTATCTGTTCTTTCGGTTGGATTATCCACTGTGTTGTTCTATTTTACTCATCCTTCACGTTCACCTTATCAATCATGGTTAATCTAACCTCTCGTTTAGATGTTTACGCACAACAGATCATTCAACTTCAGCATGAAGTGGCAGAAATCAAAACATCGATCAAATTGTTGCAAGAGGAGCGAATGGTTTCGATTGAATTTCGCAAAACAATACTCGATTGGATGAAGAAACAGGACAACCAATTTGTTGAGGATCAATCTGGCACTATTTTGCCCGATTCCAAGACTTCTTCAGGCTCCAAGGATAGTTCAGTGGATTTGCAAAAGCTTCAATTGTCTGCATTCAATGGATTTGAACCTCCGAGAGACATTCCAAAGGTGAACCTCAACTGGGGTACACATTCTACTCCTGATGCTTTGGCAACATACATTGACAAAGAAATGGTTCTCCCTAATCCCAACAACAATTCTCAACCACCAGCCACTACAACCACCACCACAGGAAGTGGTCTCTTTGGCTTCAGTTCTCAAGCAGCAGCCACTACAACCACCACCACAGGAAGTGGTCTCTTTGGCTTCAGTTCTCAAGCAGCAGCTACTTCAACCACCGCCGCCGCCGCCGCACGTGGCGTCTTTGGTTTCAGTTCTCCAGCAGCAGCTGCTTCAAATGCCACCACCACCTCAAGTGGCCTCTTTGGCTTCAGTTCAGCAGCAGCTACTTCAACCGCCGCCGCCGGGAGTGGCCTCTTTGGCTTCAGTTCAGCAGCAGCTACTTCTACCACCACCGGAAGTGGCCCCTTTGGCTTCAGTGCTCCAGCAGCAGCTACTTCAACCACCCCCACCACCGAAAGTAGCCACTTTGGCTTCAGTTCTCCAGCAGCAGCAGCTACTTCAACCACCACCATCACTGCAAGTGGTCTCTTTGGCTTCAGTTCTCCAGCAGCAGCTACTTCAGTGACTACTGCCACCGGAAGTGGTCCTTTTGGCTTCAGCTCTCCGGCAGCAGCTACTTCAGCCACCACCACCACCGGAAGTGGCCTCTTTGGCTTTAGTTCTTCAGCAGCAACTACTACTTCAGCCCCTGCTTCCCAGTCACATGGGTCTTTCTTTAATATCACCAATGGATTTCAGGCAAGCACCCATGCATCTTCCACCAGCTCTCTTTTTGGATCCTCAGCTCCTGCTTTTGGTTCTTCACCAAGTTTTGGTGTGGGTCCCATTTCAGATACAAAATCTGGAAACTCCACTAGCGGGTCCACCTCTTCTATATTTGGTTCCACTTGGCAGCAACCCCAAAATTCTTCCGGATTTGGTTCTACATTTACTTCTCCATCATCTTCAACCTTCACTTTTGGGGCTTCTTCTACACCGATACCATCATTTGCAACAGCTGGTGCTTCCAACTCATCTTTTGAGGGGTCTTCTGTTTTTGGAAACTCAACTCCTGTGTTTGGAGCCGTTCCCGCCACATCACCTAACAATAATAATGATCAGACGAGTATGGAAGATAGTATGGCTGAGGATTCAATGCAAACTCACAGTCCTGTTTCTCCATTTGGTCAAGCTCCTGTGAGTGCACCAGGGTTCATGTTCGGTGCAGCCACCCCACTCCAACCCCGTCAGCGGTTCCCTTCTCGTTCGAAGGCCAGCAGAACCAAGCACCGCCACTTCAGAATCCTTTCCAATCGTCTAGTGTAGCGTTCCATGCTGGAGGTGGGAGTTTTTCTTTGGGGTCTGGTGGTGAAAAATCTAACAGGAGGATAGTAAGAGTTGTAAAAAACAAGAACAGGTAGAAATGACAAGTTGTAATAAACAATGTGGGGCAAGGGTTTGAAGTTTTTGAATGTATTGTGTTGATGTTGTCAAATGTCAATTATTGTTGTAGTTAGAATGTTATTATTAGATCACAATTTTGGAACAAGGCTTGAAGTTTTATAGATATGTTACTGTACTATTATAAATAAAGATTTCTGGTTTAAACTTTCTTTTTCTTTTTAGATTTGCTTTATTTAAAATAAAAAAAAGTTCACACAAAAACATTTCAAAATAGATGAACAAAATGTTGTTCATTCAACTTGGTAAATGGCGGCAATAACAACAAGCATATCCAGTAAAATCACACTTAAAGTATGGTCTGGGGGGAAGGATAGAGACAAGCCTTATTCCTATCCCATATGGGATAGAGTGGCTGCTTTGAAGGAGTCCTCGGCTCAAAATCATCGTTTGAGGTTAATCAACTCAACATTTTTAATGATTATTTTCACAAAATAAGTAAAATAACGTTAAAATTAGTGTAATTTTACTTTCGCCCTTTAAGGGCCAACACATATATACATAATATGCGTGCACCGCAAATGAGATGTTGGTAAATGACAACACTGACTTGAAATTGAATTGATACTCAACTTGAATTTGGATTATTCAAATACGGTTAGGATGTGTTCAAGTGCACGTACGTATTCAACTATAATTGGGAAGGTGCACGTGAGAACAATTTGATGAGGTGGAGCATTGGAGTGGAATAAAGGAAAAATGCACGTACGTATTCAAGTGCATTCAAATGCATTTAAAGTGGGCCACATACTAATATTTTAATCAAATAATATGTAACCGTTTAAAATAAAAATAGAAAAAGAAATGTTGATGTGAAAGAGAGAGATGATGCATGTAGTAAGGATGTGTTAGGAGAGAGAATGCATGTAGTAAATGATGTGTAAAAAGTTGATGTGTCACTAATGACTATGATGCCTGTAGTAAATGCAACCTGATGCATTGCGGATAGTCTTATAAAATCTTTTACAGTCTATAAAGTTGAATTACGGTTTTTAGTCTCACTTTTTAAAAATTAACTTACGGTTTTAGTTACGGCCTCAATTGTGTGTTATCGTATTCAGTATTCTATTATCAACAAAACTAAGGTAAGGTTTGAGAAGAGTAAAATGAAAAAAAAAAATTTACCTTTACCCTGCACTAATAGAGAGGCATTCGGATCATGATGTGTGATTTAACTAACCAACCCAATGTTTGTAACATTATTTTATTAAAAATTACGTAAAATAATGTTATATGTCTTGAATTAATGCCAACTCATTAGAAAAACAAATAACACATTAAACAAGTTAGATTGTTTAATTTCAATAATATAATTTGAAATGAGTGCTTAATATTAATTTTGAGAAAGAGTGGTTGAATTTCTTAAAAGGTATATTCAACATTTTAAATGTAAACATGATTTCATTAAAAAAAGAAGTTTGCTTCCTCTATTTTTAAAATATTTATAACTTTTATCCGGATCGTTATTTTTTCAAAAAAAATTACACCATTAAACTAATCTTATTTTATCTGTAATTCGAGTATAGTCTTATCAATTTTTAAAGGTACATTATTGTAAACAAGCTGTAACATTAAATACAAATCTTTATATTAGTTTAATTACAGCTCTTTACGTAATATAAGTTTACCCACCTATTTTTAAAATCTTCATAACTTTTAAATACATTATTATTTTTTTTATATAAAAATTACATCGTAAACAAATCACATTTTTATATTTTATTCAGATATAGTCTCATTAAATTTCATCAAAATATTTGCGATTACACTAATGTACAAGTAAGTTTTCATTACTTTTCAAAAAGTTTTCTCCCATTGTTTAAAAAAACCCTTCATTTTTAAAAATTGTCATAAGTTTTTTATACAATCATATATTTCTTCATACATCATATCATTAAATATAAATTGTTATATTGACATAATTACAGCTTGATACGTAATTTTTAGTTTGTATATATGTTACACTTGTTACATTTTGTTACATTAATCACACATTTAACTTGTATTGATGTAAATTTATTTAATAGTCTACCTTTTATAAAAAAAACGTTGTAATTTATATTCAATATGAATGGGTTTTTTTGGGGAAAATTAGGGTACGAATGTTATTATTGCTACATTTGTGTAATGACAAATGTTTTAGAGAAAAAAATTAGCATGACTATAATGGAATTAAATGAATTATGAAAAGTTTCATGATATAGTTTTTAGAGTAAATTACCAATATGTGTAGTTTGCTAGTATTTCATTCTTGGTCTTTAGGTTTCATACTCATATGATCCCGAACTTTAGACATTTGTAAAACATACAGTCCTTAATGTCACCAAATTACCTTCACATAATTAACCAAATTACCATTACATAAGAACTATACGTGCTATAAATGTCTAAACTTTGGAACCATATGGATAATTTATAAAACTTAGGGACCAAAAGTAAAATACTAGCAAACCACATGGATCATCTTAGTAATTTACTACAGTTTTTATAAAAAAGATAACATAGTATCAAAAATTGTAAGTGTATAATAATCAATGGGGAGTCATTGATTTAAAAATTGAAGGATTTTTATGAGTGTGATAAGTGTCACACTCTTATTAAATCTAGTTTTTTATTAGATCAAATGACTAAAATAACCCTTTTAAATTTTAAAAAAAGGTGTTTAAGTGGCAAATTCTCATTATTTGAAATGTTTATAGTTGCAAATAATATGAGGTATATTTTATTTTCAAACACACACACACACACATATATATATATTATTTTTATTTTATTTTTTGTTAATCAGCTAAGACTTAGCTACCTGACTCATTTTGACAAATGGTTAACCCTTGTTAAAGAGCCACGTGTGACCAAACCACACTATTCAGGAGTAAATCCACAACTTGAGAAAAACACTTTAACTCCGCCTGGAATATTTTGCTCTAAATAAGACTCGAAACCAAAACAATTAGAGAAGTCAAGAGTGCATTATTAGATTAGGAGTCGTTTGGACCTCTAATTGTATCCTAGTTGTGATACTTTTGTCCTTGAGTCAATGCCATTAATTCTCTTAAAACTATCTAAAAAGTTTATTTTTACCTTAGAGAAATACATATTTTTCAAAGGTACGTTTTTAAGAAAAAAATGAATATAGGACTGTTAAGCACTCAACTTATGTGTAAAATCCATCAAAACAACATAGTAACGTAGTTTTGATTAAACAACAAAGATTTGGAGAATTTTTTCTTTTCCTCTTTTAGAGTGAGATTTATTTTGATCTTTACGTGCAAAATTAATCGAGTAAAAATGGGAAAAAGATAATTATTTTTAACGAGATTTAATCACGTCGTTTTAATATGTTTTGCACCTAAGTTGGGTCTTAACAGCCCCATATTCACTTTTCCTATTTTTTTAATGCATGATAGACAATGTTTTTAAAACCTGATTAGAAAAAATATGCAATTTTGCAAGTTAGAAAGATAAAATATGTAAATGACACCCAGTCCCCCACCTTAAACTTATGTCATTTAATTTTATCTTATTATTGTATAAAAGGTCTTTTTTACCCCAAACTCAAACACTGATGACTGATCGATTTGGAACTTCATGTCTTCTAATTGCCTTAGGCCACCTAACATGAAGTATAAAAGAGGCTGAAAATTTCCCAAATTCAAATACAAAAAGAGCAAATATAAACTATTTTAATGATGGCTTCCATAGAACTGTTAAACTGTTTCTTTACAAGGGGCTAAACAATGGTCCCTAGCATCATTTTTAACAAAAAAACCAAATTATCAACAGCAACAGTTTGCTGCCAATATAAAAGAGGATCTATCTTATTGAGGGTAATCAAGACAGCCATCAGTTGGACCCAAAGGATTGCTAGCAAGTTGTGTTGCATACTGGAAGTCACATGTTAAGGTGAACCAAAAGTTTAATCACTTGCCGGAGAAAATAGCTCTGAGACTAGCTTCACCACCCCCGCCATCGATGCATCATCCTGCAGAAAATCATCATTTTATACAAAATTAGGATTTAATCTATAAATGCAGTTAAATTTCTATAAAAATGATCCAAGCATGACTTTACACAAATGTAACCAACTTTTCTAACTGTCCCAATTAAGTCATTGGAACTTTTTTAGTCTCAATTAGGTCATTCAACTTAGCATGGGTGTTCTAATCCTATATAAATAACCTGAATAGCAGGTTATTGCTAATTTTTAACATATTTAACATGTTAACTTGTTAAGTGGTGATATAATCATTTTATAACGCAAATAATAAATTAAAAATTATTTAAAATCATCCATATTTACGTAATATATTTGAAATAAAAAATAAGTTTATCAAATAATGTGTGTCAATATTTAACGTTTGAAACTTAATTTTTATCAAATATCATGTGTAAATGTGGATGATTTTAAATAATTTTTAATTTATTATTTACTTTATAAAATGAATATACCATTACTTCAACATATTAAATAAGTTAAATATATAGAAAATTAGCAATAACATGCTATTCAGGTTATTTATATAGGATTAGAACACTCGTAGTAAGCTAAATAACCTAATTGGGACTAAAAAAGTTCCAGTGACTTAATTGGGACGATATGAAAAGTTGGTTACATTTGTGTAAAGTTATCCCTATTCTTAACCAGGTAGAAAATTTTGGTAATTTGAATAAAAAACTTTTAAGAAATGAAATGTCACAAAGTTCATGAGACATTACAACATGGAAACTGTTGCAGTGGATGTGTATCTTATTAATCGTGTAATATCAGTCATGTAAACAAACCAAGTGTTCAGAGAACTGTTCATGGGAGATTACAACATGGAAAATTGCATTGGTTTGTTTAGGTATTCATGCTCATTTGTTTGTTTAGTTTAGTTTAGTTTAGATGAATGAACACGAACAAACCCCAGTGCGTGTTCATTCGGTTTATTTACAAGACTAATGTTTCTGACTTTCTGTTAGAGATCATCTCCCCTAGGATGATACAGAAAACACACTTATTATTGATGTTATTGTAGTTGATGATGAAAACGAAAGTGTTCATTTATGCTCGTGAACTGTTCGTTTAGAATATTGCATAAACAAGCACAAACATGAACACATCATTTTCTTGACAAACGAACATAAACAAGAAAATTCGTTCATTTAAGTGTTAATGTTCATTTGTTTGTTTGGTTAAATTATACAAACAAACAAGAACAAGCCCTGCTTGTGACCTATGCAAATATATTAACACTCACTAGATACACAATGTCAAAGCCTTTGCGGTAGCTGTCAAGAGAGTTCTCAATGTTGTGGTTCCTGCAAAAATCAAGCAATATGATTATAAATTACGATTTTGGCTGCCAAACTATTCACTTTAATATAACATCTCACATCCTTTTTTTTTTTGATGACTGGGACATCCACTTGCGTGGTAAACCCCGGGCCCCCCAAATACCTTACTAACCAGGGGGAACAGGTAAACCGCAGGCGCAAGCACTCGGGTCGGTGGTCTTGTGGAGAAAATGTCACCCCCGTGACTAGAACTCATGACCTCAAGGTTGAGGCCCAACACCCTTATCACATCTTTGGACTACAATGAACAAGATTGTGTTGCATTCCGTAGAAAGGAAAATTCCCTTTATTTATTTTGTTTTAGTCACATTATCCATTGATAAAACCAGATTTATAATAATTATTTTTTTTGATAACTACTTTTAGATTGCAATGACATCATCTAATTTTACAAGTAACCAAAGACATGACTTAAGCATATCTGAACCATCAAATATGTCATTTTTTACAAAAATGGCAAGTATGATTCAAGTAAAATATACAGATACAATATATAAAATAATTTAAAAAATTAGAAAAACCTTACAAAAATCCAACAGAAATGCGAGTTTCATAATCTAAACCATCAGACATTCTGAGGTCTCCCATGTGATCACCAAGAAGTAACACATTTGTTCTCTTTTTCACAGATGCACTATCAATCATATGATCATCAACTTCACCCAAATGATCATGCAAAGATGCAGCCATATCAAGAGCATGCTCATTCTTATTCAAACTATGAATCAACTTCCCTGTGTAGATTTAATAAATATAATTATAGTAAATTTGACTAAAAAATTATTTAAAACATGGTACCTTAGCAGCTACGATACCTGTAAAAGATACTAAGTTACCATTCTGGTCAAATTTCATCCGGTTCGATACAATCTTGACATTTTTGAAAGTTCTATGAAGTTTTTGACGAAGAACCTGATGATTTTGAGCATAAACATTATAGTTGTTATATGATACCAACAGCCAGCTGGCATATGAGAACGATGACATGGAATGGTATAGCTTACCTCTTCAATAATATCGGCTAGACCTGCTGAAAATATAAGAACCGGGATATCTCTCTCCTGCAAATATAAAAGGAAAAAAATTTTAACTAAATGAAGCTGTTAATTGATACCAAAAAGAGAAAAAAAAAAGAGCCAGAAACTTGCCTCTAAAAATTCAAAAAGCTCAACAACACCTTCTCTGAAAGCAATCACAGCACTAGCTACAGAGTTTCTTATTGCATCATATGTAAGACCACCTTCAATAAGAAGACCATGTGTTTTACCCCACCTATAATAATCACAAAAAGATGATTTAATATGCATGGAATTATCTTCAAGTGTCGTAAATGCTGACATTATAACGCAAGCAATGCTCTTTGCACAACCAGAGGCTGCATCTCTCTTTGACTCTATCTCTCTGTTTTTTTTTATTGCAAATCAGCCTTTTTATGAAGTAATTGTTGTTTTTGCATATAAGCCACAAATTTTGACCCAAATGTGCATGAGATGCCATCTCAAAGCAATGCCGCATTTACAGTGCACACATATTATGTATATATGTGTGGGCCTTCAAGAAGCCAAAGTAAAATTGCTCTAATTTTAACATTATTTTAGTTATTTTGTGAAAATAACGTTAAAAGTGTTGGGATGACTAACTTCAAACGACAACTTTGAGCCGGGGACTCTTTCGAAGCAGCCTCTTTATCCCAACTGGGGTAGGGGTAAGGTTTGTGTCCATCCTTCCCCCCAGACCCTACTGAACAATGGGAATATACTGGGTATGTTTGTTTGTTTTTTTATGCCATCTCAAGGCACTGAGGTGTTTTCAAGATCACCTCACGCCTCAGATGCACTTGTTAAAACGAAGTTTTGGGTGTGTAAATAGTCAACATACCACTCTTCCATGAGCTTTGTTTTCTCATCAACTGGGATTTGTGGGTCATATTCTATAGGATGATAATAATTAAATAACTCGTCCCTCTTTACATTGTACTCAGGGTTCTCCTGTTGTAGGAGTGCATGACTGGCTACAAGTATAATTACACAATTGTTAATTGCATTATAAAACACATAATAAAGATAACCACATTCAAAAACTTTTAAACAAACCGAGAGCGTACATTGTCCTCGACATCCATCAACCCAAAACTTTGTCAGTGTGTTATCAAAATCTGCAATAACCTAGAGTTCAAACAATGGAATGATTGCAAGAAACAGATTAATAAGCATTAAACCAAGAAAAGAACTTGTATGAATCAAAACTTCAAAAAAAAATCAAAATAAAATTAATCTGAGCAGACTTATAAATCAAAACCTATTTTAAAGATGTATTAACATTCTAAAACTAGTTTTTGGTAATCAATTTAGCAACTTTTGTTCCAATCCACAAACATAGTTAATAATAAGCCTGACAAAATGGGCAGGTTGGGTTGGGTGGTCGGGTTAGGTAGTGGGTCAGAACGGGTTTTGGTCAAGATGGATGTGAGTCAGAATGATTTTTAAGTAAAATTTGTTTGGCTCCAAGTAGGTCGTTTTTAAAAAATAACATTTTAATTTAAGTTAAAATTATTTGCATAATCTTTGATAATCTTATCATCAAATATATTATTTCTAATTCTTGCCCATTTGAATCGATTTTAATTCTTATAGTTTTTAGGTTAGCCATTCTGACTCGTGTTGTGTTAATGTGTTCCTCATCTTAACCCGTTCTATGTTACACATTTCAACCCAAAATACAATAAATTACTCACCCAAATCAACCCATCTATCTTACTTTATATCAAGATTGTCAAATTTGGTTATTAAGCTAGGTGCCAAATCAATTTCTTTAACCTTTGGCAAAAAAGCAATCTAAAAGCAATTTTAACCATGTTCATAGATGATCATTAAATATACCACAGTGAGCATAAATCTTCAAGTAAACCCCAATTCCCTCAACTTTCAACATTTTAGATGCAACATTATGAATTTATGACACAAAATGATTTCATAAACCCTAAAAACATGATCATTACAAGGGTCCCAAAAAAAACCTGAAATTTAGATGGACCCGCGAGGCGAATAGCGGCTTTTTTCTGGTGAAGCAACTTGGGATCATTGATGACAACATTAGCACAATAACAGTTGGAGCCATTAGCCATTTTAGGTTGATTCATGCTTCTTCTACCACAACTCCGAACCCTAAAATTTGAATGAAAGATTACAACTTTATGCATTGTAAGATGAACGTATCAAAGATTCATAAGGGATTAAAACCTGGGATTGAAGTGGGAGAGATTGAATCGAGTTGAAATGCAAGTAATTGTTCGAATTGTATGAAGACGAAAGCAACCATGAGACATAAATAGGCGATGAGTGGTTTAGGAGTTGCCAATATATGCGGTATATGCTTGTAATGGATAGTATATGCATATATTCTTACATTACAAGTTTATCAATTCAAGCCACAAGGCAGGTTATTTGGTCTCACTATTGAATCAAATTAAAATTTTCTTTTAACGTTTAATTTTTGGATTATTGATAGATTACTGGGTTATTATTGTGTCACCACTCACCAGCAGTATAACCGATCATATATAGACATGCACAAAAAAACCGGTTATTGGAATAGGTTTAGGTTTTTGAAAAAACCGACGTTTTAAGGGACTAAACCGGTTATTAACCGGTCCAAATTAGGAAAAAATCGGTTATTTTGCGGTTAACCGGTTTCGGTTATATATCGGTTTCGGTTTTAGATCTTGAAAAACCGGTTATTAACTGAACAGGTTATTGGTAAAAACCGGTTGCCAGACTTTGATCGGTTAACCGGTTCGGTAATTTCAAAACCGATTTTCCACTAGTTAACCGGTTTGTGCACCTCTAATCATATACACCACCAAGTCACAAATTCTGGAGGAAACTTATTACTTTGAGAATACCCCCTTGTGGGATTCGAACTATGACCATTTGGTTCATGATGCTTATACCGTCACCAAAATACCGCTAGGTTATAATGTCTACAAGACGACTAGCTTGCTATCCGGTTTGTTTATAAAAATATTATTAAAATAACAAACTACAAAATAGATAAAGGCCAACACCTAAGGTTTGTACTAGACGAACAAAGTTACACTTTGTCACATCAATGATTCATTTAGATATATGAGTAATATAATGTTATATGACTCTAACATATATGAGTCGCTCGGAGCTATACGACCATTTGGCGACGCTTTTGATGGGTTATATTCGGCTATACGATCCGTACGGTTTATAATTCTTGATTATTTTGTTTTATTTATAATTATATTATTTATTGATATGCATGCAAATTATAGATAAAATGTAATATTCTACAATATACGTTCATATTATTTGACATTGACGTAAGGTTGTATCTGAAATCGCTATATAATTCGTTATATATTAGTTCATTTTATCAATAAATTATCTCTATTGTATCATTTAAATCTTTTATATATTATTTGTTAATCTAAAAACAAAAGTGCTTTAAAATGTTGTTCGAAGACACTATTTCAGAGGTAGGTATTAAAACTATTATGATAGTGATAACTGATAAGGGGTTGTTAGTCGTATTCTTTTTTAAGTTTGTTTTATGAGAGAAATTATTAGAGTTTTTGATATTTTTTTTTATCAAAATCTAATTTTTCTTAGTAAGTTGCATTATTATTACAACTTCAGAAAAACCAAAGCTAAAAGTCAATAAGTCATAATCTTTTTTGTGACTTCAAAAAAGACAAAGTTAAAATTTGTAACCTTTTTTGCGACTACAAAAAATCAAACCTTGCGACTTAAAAAAGATGACAAAAAGCTTTGCCTTTTATAAAATTATAAAAGCTAGAGTTGCGACTTGTACATAGGAAAAAACTTTTATTTTTAAATTAAAAACATAAACTAAAAAAAAATTCAACAGCTTAAACATTTTTTGAGAGTCTATCTTTGCACTTTTTAGAAGAAAAGAATTTAGTCATTAAAAATGATTTGAGTGTTTATTTTCTCGCAGACATTTCATTAAAAAACGTATGCGAGACCTCTTCTTGGAAAAGAGGTGGACCATCATCTTCAAACCTCTTCAAACCTTCTCACCCCCATCTCATCCTCACGATCGCCCCTCAGCCGTCGCCTCCCACTGCCATCGCCGGTCTCCTCCACAGCCGGCTCCCCCACCGCCGTCGCCTCCCACTGCCATCGCCGGTCTCCTCCACAGCCGGCTCCCCCACCGCCGTCGCCTCCCACTGCCATCGCCCCCACCGGTTCATCTAGGGTTCGCCCCTTTTCAGTCGCGCCTCTAACAGCCGTCGGCCCCACCGGTTCATCTAGGGTTCGCCCCTTTTCAGTCGCGCCTCCCACCGCCGTCGCCCCCACCGGTTCGATCTAGGGTTCTAGGGTTCGCCCTCCTCGACGGTTCATCCTCTCGATCTAGGGTTCTAGGGTTCGCCCTCCTTGATCGGAGCTGGCCTTCTGCGGTCGGAGCTGCCTCATCAACGGTCGGTGGAGGGGGACGATCGGAGGTGATGGTGACAGTGGTGGACGATCGGAGGTGATGGCCGGTGATCGGAGCAGACGGTGGGGTTGGGGGACGGTGGGTTGGGTTTTCATATGAAGAGGTTTTATTGTTTGAAGAGGTTTTTGGAAAACAAACACCCTCAAAACCTCTTCTTGCAGAGGTTTGGTCCACCTCTTCTGCAAAAAAGGTTTGCAGATGTGGTCCGCAGACTGCAGATGTTTTACCTCTTCAAAAACAAACAGCACCTTAGTTTGTGGGTATTTTTTAAACTATTTTGATTTATGAAGAGCCCGTCTCTCTTATTAAAAAAAAAATTAACTTTTTTAATTTAAGTCTTGACTTGAGCTAATTCGCATAGTGGAGACCACTTCAAATCCGCTTATAGGATCGTATTAAAAAACTAGAGTCTAGCATACTTAACATAAAACAAAATAGTTTCAAAAATCACTCTGAAATTAAAACATTAATGCTAACGGGATGTTTGTTTGGGTCTAAATTTAAATAGTTCAGATTCACACCGTTTGTTTCGTGCAAAAAAACACATCTGAATGAGATAAAATGTGTCAATAAGAGTCTGAAAAAGAGAACAGAGGGGTTGGCTTCACGTCAACGATCTACACATCGACCACCTGCACACCGACGCCGCTACACACCTACACATCGATCATTTGACCGGCGGGGGTTCGAACGTCTGCAAGGGCTCAACAATCGCCACCACCGCCGCTCCACCCCTGTTGCTCGATGATTGTGTCTACGGTTCAAACTCAACAACCGGTGGGGGTTCAAAGACCGTCCCCCCTAGAGCCTCCGGCTGGGAAGCTCGCGACGGGTACCATTTTTAAGTTTTTTTTGAGTTTTTTAGTTTTATTCAGACCGTTAAAACAAACACTTTTAACTGGTTCAACACTTAACCATTCAGGCCATCTTAATCATTCAAGAATCAAGACATCTTAACCATTCATCACTTAATAGTTCAGACGATATCAAACGGCCCATAATTCTACTATTTTTAACAAAAAAAAAATCTATTTTTATGTCTCAAATTTTCAAAAATAAAAAAAATACTGCTAATATAAATTTTAACGAAAAGAAATTTAGATATTATTCAAACCAATATTCACTACAAACAAGTACATATATGATATATAGATACAATCGCATTCACAAATGAAAATCTGAATATCTAACTGATTTTTACTTAGACAAATATAGTAAAAACGATGTTAAGCCAATGATCAAAAGTGTATCTTTTTGGCACTTGATACAAACGCTAGCAGTGCTACGATGGTTGTTGTTCTTAGCAGCGGCACCTGAACCAGCAGCATATACAGGTATGACCGCACCTGCACCCCCTCGTTGTGGCTGACCACCCTGCCCACTGCTGCTTTCTCCAGCCGAGTGGCCACCGCCACCTCGTGCACCACCACCCGCAAATTTGCTCTGGTTCACGGCTCCATTGTTGACACCACTTACAGAGCCATCTGATTCATGTAATATTGGTGGTTTTGCTGCAACAAAAGTCAAAGCTATAACATCATTAGAGTTTCAAGATGTCTGCTATGATTAAAGTTTTTGGTTTATGGATCAGGTTCGGTGGGTAGCAAAAGTCAAAATTTTATACCCATGGCCGGTCGGCTTAACCATTTTGGGGTCTTAAGCGTAATAAAAAGTAGGGTCATTTCCTAATGGTTACGTTAAAAACTCTCTTTTAGTCGGGGATTGAGACAACAAATAATAAACTAAAAGTTTATATTTGGTGGTTGTTTATATTTACATGTATAAAATATTTAGATTATATTTATTTTTCTAGTTTTTTAAAAATGTAAATTATTTAATAAAATTATAAAAAAATCTTTTTCAATTGAAAATTTAAAAAGGCTTTTATCCTTAGTTTTATCTTGTATTCCTTTTAAAGCGCACAAGCAAAAAAAAAAACCACAAATTAATAAAGTTCCACTACATGTAATTCTTTTCATAAAATCGGAGGCTCTATATTTTTGGGACCGTATGCTCTTGCTTAGGTTGCTTGACCCATTAAGCCGGCTCTTTATTAAACCCAATCAGTGAGGCACTTTTGTATCTAAAGTGGTCATACCAAAAACAATTTTTAAGATGTCTAGTTTTGACTTCATAGCTTCAAAATTGCTATGAAAGTTCACCGGTCCTTAAGATATTCGAACTACTACATCAAGAAGTGTAGTAACAGCATCCCAATAGGGTGTTTTTGGATCCTGAGCCTACGCGAATGAGAGAGGATATAAGTCTCATATCGTTTGAGAAGACAACGAGAATAAACGTGTGATATCTTATCAAGATGCATTTTATCTCTACAAATAACTTGTCAGGTGAGAACAAAACTCAAGTTCCTGAATATGGACAACGTGTCAAGGAAAATGATTTATTCGAGTTGTCACATAAAGTATGATGTGAAGGTGAGAAGAAGTATAGACATTCTTGTCTAAAAAGGTGCCCAACGGATTATGTAGAGGTGGGCAAAAAAACCAGTTTGGGTTTTCAAACCGGTATTCTAACATTTTCAAACCGGTTCCATCCAAACCGGTCCGAACCGTCGGTTTGGCATAGGTTGACATCCTCATCTCTCAAACCGGTTTCAAACATATCCAAACCGGTTCTATAGGTTTGACATCCTCATCTCGCCAAACCGGTTTCCAAACCGAACCGGTTTTCACCCAAACCGGTCTTGACCATCTGTTGACCAAACCGATTCGGTTCTTAAACCGAACCGGTTTGGAGAAAAAAACCGGTTTGTGCATCCCTAGGATTATGTGAGGGGGAGGTAGTAGGGGAGGGAGCGCTTATAGGATTGGGTATATATGTAATAAATGAAATTTATAGGGGTATATGAAATTGTCCCTATTTATATTTATTGGCTTATAGAATATAAAGAAACATGATTAGTGGTGTTATTATGGTCAGATAATTGACCACTTGCCTATGATCCATTGTCATCTTTGATTGATAATCAGGCTTGTAGATGAAATAATGAAAGAACTTGACGATGATATGATCAAATACCATCATTTGATGATCGAATCCCATGTAGCCCAAGAGAAGTGATGTGGTTGGCATGTTTACCACTGAGTTTGTAGACAGGGGACGAAACTTTAATATTTTGCCTCATTTTTCTGTCATAGTTCTGTTAATTTTTCAGCTGAAAGGTTATTTTTTTTAAATATCGGTTTTAATCGTCGCCTTGTACAAAACGTTCAGTTTCGTCAACATCGTATATTTTTAACCGGAAAGAGTTCTGCTTATCATAATATAAAGTGTTTCCCTACATACAACTTCACTGCTAAACACCGAACCACAAAACCCAAGATTCACACGACCAAGATTTCAAATATGTTACTTTGTTGAATCTATAAAAAGACACACATATATACACACACTAAAGAGGGATATATATATATATACATATACATATATATATATATATATATATATATATATATATATATATATATAGAGAGAGAGAGAGAGAGAGAGAGAGAGGAACCTGAGTGCTTGTCAAGCTGAGAAAATGATACTGGAAAAGTGAAGCTGAAGATAATCAATAGAAGCAGTATCATGAGTTTCATAGCACCCATATTTCCTTCTTTATTTTCTGTATGATCTAAATTTTAATTTTTAATGCTTCATCCTTTTTAACCACTTCCTCTTTCATTTATAAATTTAATACACAACACCTGTAAAGCTAAACAGTACCCAAACAAATTGTTAGAAACCACTTCAATTATTTATATATATATATATATATATATATATATATATATATAGGGGATGGTATAGCGTTAACCCGTTAACCTTGGCAAAAAATTCCCGAATCTTTGAAAAAAATTTTCATGGCCTTTATTATACATAAATAGAAGGTTTCTTTTTTGTGTTTTTGCTAATTCATCACCGTTTAGAATTTAAATCAAGTGTAAGTTTGCGTTTCACTGCTTACATCAGATAGTGTAACATAAACTTACAATTGTTTTTAAATTCTAAAGGGTGATAAATTAGCAAAAACACAAAAAGGAAAACCCCCTATTTATGTATAATAAAGGTCATGAAAAAAATTCAAAAATTCGGGCATTTTTTGCCAAGGTTAACGGGTTAACGCTATAAGGGAGGGTTAACATTTGATCCTCTCTCTATACACACACACACACACAGGGATTTTATCATATGAAAACTTGATCTTAGTTATAAAACTTTTAAACCTTATCTGAGTCATTAATTTGAAATCTTGAAAATAAATATGATACACATTAAACCTGAATAAAAAATTGGGTTTTGAATAAAAAAGCAATTTTAAAGTGGGTTAAAAATGGACCACATATTTATTTTCAAGATTCCAAAACAATGTCCCAGATAAGGTTTAATTGTATTATTTTTTCTAAGATCGGGTTTTCATAGGATAACAACAACCTTACCCAGTATATTCTCACTTTTCAGTAGGGTCTGGTGGGAAGGATAGACACAAACCTTACCCCTATCTCAATTAGCATAGAGAGACTGCTCCGAAATTTGATTTTAGAGAGAAAACCTTAAACTTATATGGGTTGTCCATTGAAATCTTGAAAATAAACATGTGATACATATTAAACAACATCAAAATTGATTTATTTATTCAAACCCCAATTTTTTATTTAACTTTAGTCTTAACCACGTGTTTATTTCAAGAGTTCAAATGAACGACCCATCTAAGGTTTAAAGTTTTTCTCTATAAGATTAAGTTTTCATATGATACAAACCTTATAAATATATATATATAGTTAACCCATTATTTAGTTTTTGTATTGCAAATAGCCAAAAAAGCGGCAATAACCATTATATTTTAGCTCACAAATTTTATTTTATTATTTCTTTTTTATTTTAAATTGAGGGAGCAAGATAAAAAAAGATCGTTGTATTTGGAAATGGGCATATTATTTTTAACAAAAAGACGAGAAAGAAAATACATGATTGTACGCTTAAAACTTAAAAGGCATGTTTGGTTTTTTTAAAGTATGGAATCTGGATTAGGTTTGAAATGTAATTATTATTTGAGAGGGGTGGTCGGACATACTTAGAAAGTAAAGATAGGGTTTAGGGCCTACAAAATCTTAGGATCCCGTTATTTAGAAAATTTTCTATGTGCATTGTATTTTTGTTGAAATTGATCCAAAATGAAAAAATCAAAGTGAAAAAAAAATACAATTTTACACTTTATTTTGTGGTCGTTTTGAGTTTTTTTTAAGTTTAATCACGCATTCATTAAATTTTCACTCATTTAAAATTGACATTTTCAAGTACTTTTGGTTCTTACATTCTCTTCTTTTTTTGACTTATTCATCTTGATTAAAGTGATATTTTGAATATTTATTGTAGTTATCGATTGAATTTCTTAGGTGTTTCTTTATCTTAACTTGTTGATTTTTATTGTAATTTATTTAATAATTTGATATATTCATACCGATTGATTTATTTGATTTTTGAATTCTTCAGTTTTATTAAAGGTTAATTTTATTTTTTTAACTTTTTATTATACAGAGGCTTCTAAAATTGTTATGACTATATGCCTTGTTAAAATATTCAGTTGTTATCTGATATGATAATAATGCATGATCATTGTTTTAGTTGCACTTTTTTATATAAGTGTAATACAATTTTGTTGCTTCTATTTGGCATTAACTTATCAGATATTTGTTATGCTATTATCAAATGATATTATGTTGAGTATGTTATCAACATTTATTAGAAGTGAAAGTAAAATATTTATTTACTAAAAATGCCTAATTTTATTAGTCCGCTTTGGATCTCAAAATGCTTAGGCTGACCTGTTATTTAGATTAAAGAAGAGGTGATGGTCCTAGTGAGAGACGGAGAAAAACTACATCCGGCCCATAGGCTAGAAAGTGGAACCGCACAAGATTGAAGTATTCTTAAGATAGTTGAAGCTAGACTTCTTTCCATCTAATCTTTAGATAAGATACTCGATCTCTCCATCAAGGACAAGGCTGACCCATCCATATACTATGGTAAAGCTAGACTTTGAAATATTCTAAAATTAAAGAGGACCCCTAGTTTTTAAAGGAATAAAACTTTAAAAGCATAATACCATGATTAAGGCAAAACAGCAGGAAAAAAAGATGAATCGATAAATCATCATTAGAATATAGTGGTGCACAAACAGGTTTAGGTTAGGAATTGGTTCGGTTTAGTCAATGATGGTCCTAAACCGATTTGGGATGAAACCGGTTCGGTTTGGAAACTGGTTTGAGAGAAGGATATTCCAAACCTACAGGAACCAGTTCAGATAGGTTTGAAACTGATTCGGGTCGGTTAAGTTTAGGAACTGGTTTGAATGGTAAAATCTCAAACTGGCGTCAAACCGGCGGTTCAAACCAGTTTGGATGGAACCGGTTTGAGATCGATAAAATACCGGTTTATAAACCGGTATTTAGTCATCAGTTAAATAAAAATAAACTAAATAAAAGTGAAAGTATAAGAACGTCTGGTTTATATATCATTATTACTATTTTGCTTTTAAAGAAAGAGCTCTAGACTTCTATTTAGCTTCGAGTCATCAAAGTAGTTGAGTTGTTCATGTAATTTGAAGATATTGAAGAAAATCAAGCTGGCTTCGTTTAATTGGATTAAACATATAGGTGTAAGATAGTTTGTCATGGATAGATTGCTTTCAAATTTACCATGAAAGATGTTTATTCCTTACAAGGAACATACATACAAAATTATATACGAAAGTTGTATGATAATTTTTAATGATTATTGAAGAACCAAATTATAGCGGATTTGGTTATGGATAATACAAACAAGGCTTAAACAATAAACTCCTTTATAAAATGAGACCTAAACAATCATGCCTCATGACATGAATTACAAGGGCAACTCCTTACAGTACATCAAAGGAACTCTACAGCACGTTTACATGACATACCAAAGAAAACTCTCCAAACCTTCGGCGTAAAGGCCTTACAATGGTCTTTAATGCCGACAACTTTCTCTCTTTAATTCTTGTATTTCTGGTAATTGGAAAGTATTGAATGCCCTAAGTTTCCTTAAGTTTGCACTTTATAGCCTTCTTCTTTGGTTTCTCCCATAAATCCATTTGTTTGTCTTTCTGGTCTTTGCCCACCGGGTAAGGACCTTCCGCTTTTCCCAGGCTGTTTTGATTGATGTGCGGCCGACCATACTCCTTCTTAATTGTTTACCACACCTTCATTAAATGTTGGGCAGATTCATTAAATGCTTCATTGAGTGTTATGATTGCATGTCATTAATGCACTCTATGCTTATTTATCTTTTGTCCTCTCTTTTTTTGAACAACGAAGGTCTCAATCGTGTGAACCCACTGTTTCCAGGCCATGTCATCAAGGTCTAGTTACATGGACCTCTTATGAGCCACCACAACCACCCTAGGAGGAAACCCTATTGAGAAAACCTCCTGACCCCCCTCAGACCCCTTTTTCGTTGCGGGAGGGATTTTAATCCAAGACCTACTATTTGGAAGAATCTTGGGATACCTTTGAGGCAATGCCTCGTTGTCCTCTCTTAATTACGTATTACCATGTACCGTCATCAATTATTAAAGGTTTTATTAATAAATTTCAATGTCTTAATGATTAAAATACTGCCTTTTAATTATTCAAATTTAAAAACACCTCCTCACTATTGAAATATTATAAACTATTAATATATAACTTTATAATAACTATTAATATATTACCAAAACAGTTTTTAATGTCATCGTTATTCAAATTTTATGAATGAAAAAGAAGAAAAAAACAAGACGTTTTATAACCCATCTTGACAAACAAAATAATAATCATCATGAAAGCAAGATGGCCGCAAACTCTTTTTGGATGGGCCCCATGACATCATTTGCTGTTTGGTAACCACCACGTAGCGTCCCCCCGATACCTGTTTCCAATGTTTTGAAACCGGACCGGACAGCCGGTGTATCCAATAATATTACAAACATGTGAAAAAATTTTCAAAAAAGAATACGTTTTGTTTACATGATTTGTGCCTTGTTTTCACTGTTTTTTCACGAAGAAGTGCTTTTCAAATTATCCTTGTCGTATATATATATAGGGGAGGGTTCCTAAGAAAACTCTCGTTTTTTAGAAAACTAAGAAAACCACTTTTTCACCATTGATCAAAGCAATCAATGGTTAAGATCATATAATGACAATTTTGTAAATAAATGGTAACTAAAGGATTTAATTATAATATCATAAGGGTATTATAGTGAACAATTTTTCTCTCTCTCATATTTAATTAAAATTCCTAAAATTGCTCTTATCACTTCTCTCTCTTAATTTGAACAAAAAATTTAATTCAAAATTTTTTTTTCACTGAAAAATTTAAATTCAAGCAATTTGAATTTTTTAATACAAAAAATCGGAATTTTAGGATAAAATTCTGAATTTTTTCAATAAACAATCTGATTACATGTATGTAATCAACCAACCTATTTACATATTTAACATGATTACATATATGTAATCATACAAATGTATTATTTTGATCAAGTTACATAATGTAAAAATGATTACATGTATGTAAGCATTCAAAAAAAATAAGAAAACAATCTGATTACATATGTGTAATCAACCCAACTATTTACATAAACAAACATGATTACATGTATGTAAGCGTTCAAGAAAAAAAGGATATACGAAAGCATTGAAGGAAAAACAATCTGATTACATATATGTAATCAAACAAACTATTTACATATGTAAACATGATTACATGTTTAAGTGTGTGTAAAAATAAAACCGGGGACTAAATTTGAATGATAAATTTGGTAAAAATTGGTTCAACTTTGACTATTTTAGTAATTTTCATTATGTTTTTTGGTTTGAAACGGAATTACCGTCACAACACACCGGTTAACTAAAATCTCATTTGATTTAAAATTCGCTTCACAACTTTTTCCTACTTTTTGTCCCTTGTGACATATGAATTATGATATACATATAAATACATTTGATTTAAAATATAAATACATTTCATGCTAGCTCCATGCTTGTGTCATATGTATATATTACACACACCAAAACCATAAACAAGAACTAAAAAAAATCACAGAAAACACCTCGATATCTTTGTTAAAATAATATGGCACTTGAGTCATATTCCGGCGACCACGGTGATCCAATCTGCATCTCCGATTGTGAAAATCAACGGTGATCCAATCTGCATCTCTGATTGGTTGAGGAGGGCTTTCTAAGTTTTCTCCAAAACAAGGAGTTTTCTTATGAACCCTCCTATATATATATATAATCATTCGGTTCTTAAATCTGGTCCAACCGATCCGACCGGTAAGGAGAGCAATTTGACGTCCGGTCTGGTTCTGAAAACATTGCTTATTTTGACCATGATGTAAAATCAATGTTTTCGAAACCAGAACAGACATCGAACTAGATGTCTTACGGGTTATCGGTCAGACCGGTTGTACCATATTTAAAAACCGGATGCCATAATAAATATATAAAAAATTATAAAATTATAAACACATTTAAACAAACATAATTATGTTAAAAAATAGAGTTTGATTTTAGTGTTTTACTAGTTTATTACCCCGTGTTTTACACGTATTAAATAAAAAATATTAATAGTTAATTAATAAAAATATAGAAGTTATAAAATAATATTTTGATCTAAAATAATTAATTTACATATCAAAAGCTTCAATAACCAAAGAAATGATAAATGATTTTCTTGATATATAAAATTTATATCAAATTAAAATATTTTGTTTTTATTTTGTCAAAAGGTAACCTTTGTTAAAAATGTATGGGATAGTTTATGTAATTATTAAAGTTAAAGAATCAATTTGAAAATATCATAACATAAAGGACCAAAAGTGTAACTTTTCCTATCAATTTTATAAAATCTTTTTTTAAATAAATTAATAAAACGTCATTTGCTTAAAATTCTGTTTTTATTTTGTCAAAACCTAACCTTTGTTAAAAATGCAAGGGATAGTCTATGTAATTATCAAAGTTAAAGAACCACGTTTCCTATCAATTTACATGTTAATAAATATTTTAACTGATAAAACAATAATTAAAAGCTTCAATAACCAGAGAAATGATAAATGATTTTCTTGATTTATAAAATTGATATCATTGAACTAATTAACATTAAAAAATCATGTTTTTATTTTGTCAAAACCTAAGCGTTTTTAAAAATGTAAGGAATAGTTTATGTAATTATTTAAGTTAAACAACCAATTTGAAAATATCATAATATAAAGGACCAAAAGTGTAACTTTTCCTGTCAATTTTATAATTTTTTTAAATAAATTAACAAAACGTCATTTGCTTATAAAAATCATACTGTTTTGAAACTCTAGTTTATAGTATATTTTATTTTTTTTAAATTTAATTTTCTAAGAAATTTATTTTTAATAAAAAATTTATATTTTATTAATTTTTAAGTGTGTTTTCTAATAAAAGATTTTTTTTTAAATTTTTTTAAAAACTATTTCTATATATGAGAAAGGTAATTACTATTATTTGTCATTAGTATTAATTAAATTATTATTTAATATAAAAAATATTATAAATAATTAATAGGAAAGAGAATGAAATATTATAATAAAAAAATGACACTTGGCAATAATTGTATAAAAAGTTAACAAGTGACAAAAAAATGCTTGTTTATTATAATAGAAAGATTCTTTCGAATTTCGGTTATAAAAAAAACAAATCTGGTCTGACCAGTGAACATGCTAAACCGACCAATTTTTGAGGGACGGTTCACATGCTATATTTGGACCTATCACCCCACCGGTTCCCGGTCCAACCGGCCGGTCCGGTTTTCAAAACGTAGTGTAAAATCTGGAGTTCTAATTTTTTTATCGGCTGGATATAATGATGTTTAAGAGGAGCTTTCAACGGTTTTTTAGATTCGATGCTCTAAAGGGTACGTCTGAGCTCATCTTAGAAAGAACCTCATAACTAGGGTAATTTATCGGATCTTGCCTCAACAAAAAAATCTAAGCCTAGATTCAAACTTAATACCTTTTATATAAAAAGTTAAGAGGATAATTATTAGACTAAAAACACTTGAGTTTGGTGTTCTAATTGTACCCTCGTATGTATTTTTCAATTACACCCCTAATCTACTACTTTAATTAGTTTCAATATAATCACACCAATAATAGTTTATTATTTGTTGTTTAATTTTTAGTAAATAGAGAGTTGACCATTACTTAGTACAGTGCCGTTTTATTTCATTTTTTTTATCGACCAATTAATCAACTGTCAAGTATTTTGTACGCGGCCTACAATGGCTAAAGGATGCCCGAGCTGGCTACTAGTCTACACGGACGGAGCCCCTAGCCCACTAGCTACCAATTCCCGGGAAAACCCCGACCTAAACACCTGCCCAAAGGCCGGTAAAACCGGTTGGGATTAAGGATCGAACCCAAGACCTGGATTTCCTATTAGTTCCCTCATATATACCTCAATTTTACCACTAGCATAAGACACCATTGGTTAGTGCCATTTTAATTAAAATGAGGGTTTAACATTGTCAATCGTTTAAATATAACGATTGTAAATAAAAACCTCATCTTAAATATAAACGTAGTGTCAATGACTCAACGTGAAACTACTCACTTGTTATAGAGATTGTTTTTTATAAAACAGATTTTAGGTTCAAATTTAGATATAAAGAGAGTAATTGAGAGCATTTTAGTATAAGTAAGTGAGATAATATTAATATTAAAAAAAAAGGAATATTACCCTGCTACTTCCATTTTTTTTCTACAGGATTAGAGCCAAGGTTTTTATTATCGTTTTTTCTGTTTCACTAATTTTTTATGTTACTATGGCTTCCCTTTTGTTCAACACCGGCATGTTTATTATTACACTAGTAATTTGATGCTTTCAGAACTGTATTATTTTTTTTTAAATGAAAATACAGCATGAACTTTACTGACGCCTACTGACCGGATCGGGCACGAGGAAGGCAGGCACTGAAAGGGATCTTGATGAATGCTTGTCGGATAGAGCGACATTCATTCCCAACCATCGGTTGTCCCCCCGTTGGTCGAGTGACTTCGTTCCATGAAAATAATTACCAAATGTTTCGATAGAAAATATTTGTGAAACGCTTCAAAAAATACATCACACTTTTACTTGTGTTATTTTAAACTCGTTTTGAATGTTATATGTTTGATAGAAAATCTAAAATTTTCAATTGAAGCAAAAAAAAAAGTTATAAGGTAATTTAAAATTATTGTATAATATATATTGGTTCAACATAAACATAAGTTTGGGTCGGAGTACATAAAGTTTAAGTGGTATGTGACTTTATTATATATTGTTTAAAACTAGATTATTACCCGGCCCCGTGTATTAGACGGATTTAATATAAAATATTAAATAGTAGTAATAAAAATTTAAAAACTGTAAAAGAATATTTTAAGATAAAATGATTAATTTACATACTAATGAATACTTTAAGTGATAAAAAAATAATTAAAAACTTTAATAATTATACAAATGATATATGATCTTTTTGATTTGTGACAGTTATTATATTTAAACTAACTAATAATAAAACTTTATTCTTTGTTTTGTCAAAGACTAAATTTTATAAATTAATAACGTAAAATATAATTTATGTAATTATTAAAATTTAAACGAATAAATTAAAAAAAATAGCGTTAAACATAAGACAAAAATGTAATTTTTTCTATTTTTTTACTTTATTTTTTAAATAAATTAAAAAACGACATTGGTTTTTTCTTATTAAAAAAATTAATATTAAAATTTTCATATCTTATAAACTCTTTTTAAATGTTTTTCTAATAAGGAGATAAATAATATTATTAGTTATTAGTATTATAATTATTTAATTAGAAAGAGAATTTAATTATTTAATATGAGAGAATTAAATGAATTTGACAGGAAAAATTGACATGTGGCATTAGTGTTCTAATATTATGACAAGTGACAAACTTTATTTTTCTTTATTAGTATAGTAAGACAAGACGACTAAACGACAAAGAGGTAACAATTTATCAAACGATCTATGGAGGTATAGTGAATGTAATTTATGTCCACTTTACAATTCAAGTATTATTGTAATTTATTTTTTTTGGCATGATAAGAACAAAAGAAATCCACGTATCTAATTTAGCCATTACGATCGCGATTTAATAATCACCTAAAGCTTATACAGTAGCTTTAGATTTTAGAATATGCACTTTCTCTTTGTGATAGTGTTATGAAGAACAAATTCATTATAGAATTAGAAGATATGTGCATTTGTCTAAATCATCATATAGACACGATCGATCGTATTCAAGACGTAAGAAGATAAAATACCAAGAGCCATTCGCAGTAACATGACTTCTTAGACTGCATTTAATGGGTAAGCCGCTGAATGAGCGGGTAAGGTTGGTTGGGCAGGGGTGAGTGGGAAGACTGCCCCTACGGCCTACCCGGCGGCCTCAAATTGGAGCTACCAGCAGCCCCCGCTCCCAGTGTGATCCTCTCTTCTCCTATTGGTGGGTTTAAATATAACGGTGTTGATGTGACACAATGAGGAAGGTTTTTCAGTAGGTGACCACTTTGGGTTTTAAGGTTCTCACTAGGATGATGGCGTTACAAAATTTTAATGGAGTGGAATTTCAGTGGGTTGATTATTATATATATAAGAAAATAATTAAATAAACGTATATAATCGTTGGGTCTCATTCCGCCCAAAACGTGATGCGACATTTGCAGGCCCAACGGATTAAACAGATCGGGTCAGATATTAAATCCAACGCAGTTTGATAAAGGTGGGCCAGGTGGCTAGTTATCAAACCGAAGTATTTGTTATAAAAACAAGATCCGATTCAATAACATTTGATCCGACCCATTTTCATTTACCACTTTACCTCAAAACCCTAACTCAGATATATAAATACAATCGCGTATCTGGCTGTCATCTTCTTCACAAACCCTAGCCGAACCAGAACTCGTCTTCAAGCTTCATGGTAAGATAAATACAGTAATCGAATATGCGAATCGTTGAGGACTCTCTTTTTTATTATCTTTCTTTGTGATTTGTGTTCTTTTTACAATTTTATTGAAGTATTACACTTCTTTGTTTAGGCGCCGAAGAAGGAGAAAGCCCCACCACCGTCATCGAAGCCGGCTAAATCCGGTGGCGGAAAGCAGAAAAAGAAGGTCAGTACTTGATTTTCTTAATTTCGAATTGTTTTGTGATCTTTAGTGACCTGCATTTTGTGATTTTGATATTTGAATTGATGAAATTGATTGGCAGTTTGTGGTGTTGAATTTGTGATCTATTATGACCTGCATGTTGTTTGATTAAACAAATACTGAGAAATGTTGATAATGTTTTATATTTTGAGTGATCTTTTGGATGATCGAAACAAGTATGTTACATGAACTGGTAGCTTTTGAATAACAAAAATTGTTTTGTTTGTTTTGTGACTCTGTGTAATGATTAGATTTCTATGGTAGATGATATGAATGGAGATTATATCACAAAACGGATTCCTGTGACATTTTGTTTCTAAAACATGTAGAATTTGTGATTAGAAATCAGTAGCAAATGCTAAAAACATTCAAGAAGCTGGTAATGGAATTATCTGCTTTATGTTCTTTTTACGTATGCATGAAAAATTTTTCACTTAGAAAGTTTAATAGAGTATGTCAATGCAAAGAAAATGAAAGCGTTTTATGCTATATCATTAGATTATTTGATGTTATGTGAACCGGATCTTAAGGGACCTTTTAGGACCATGGTTTAAAAAAACTATCTGAAGCGGCACCTTAAGGCGACCCTCGAGGCAAAACGAGGAAAATTCGTTTTTGAGGAGGCGCCTCACAACATTTTAAGAAACGTGCGCCTCACTGGGCTGAGGCGGTATAGATGGTCGTGAGGGGGTTGTTGAACCAATCTTGACATAATACAAAAGAAAAGGGGTTGGTTTTGTTTTTACTCTATTGAGTCTGTATTTAATTAAATTAATTAAGTTTGAGTCGGTAGGATTTTGAGCTTATCTCAAAAGGACTTGAGAATAGCCTATTTCGTAGGAACTAATTAGCTTGATGGACTAAGCTAATCTGTTATAAATAGGGGATACTTTTTTTTTCTTTATATATGTTTTTCTATCAATTAATTGGAGAAGGAATTCCATTATAGTGTTTGATTTGGAACCAGTTTTACTTCAATTGGTATCAGAGTGCACGACAAGATTTCTGGAGGACGGTGTGATTCGACGGAGAGAATCAAAGGGTACCTGGCGCAAAAGCAAGGATCGAAGGATTGATCAATGGGGGATGCGGTAGTGACAGTCAATCAATTGGTGCAGGCAGAAAGAAGCAGCAACCTTTCGTTTTAGTGTCCGGTTCTGACTTCACCAAATTATCCAATTTGGTCACTCAGAATTAAGACGATTCTCAAAGCGCATGGAATTTGGGAAGTAATCGAACCTGGATCCAAAAAAAGATGATGTTGCAATAGCATATCCTTATCAATCGTTGCCCGAAGACCTTATCTTGCAGGTCGCAAGCTGTGAACACGCCAAAGAAATATGGGAGCCGATCAAAACTCGAAACTTGGGTGCTGAACGAGTCATGGAGGCGAGACTGCAATCCTTGAAAGCTAAGTTTGATGTAGCCAGAATGAAGGAAGGCTCTACCATTAACGGATTTGTGGGAAAGCTCCCTGGTATAGTATCAAAATCAGCCACTCTTGGATCACTGATTGAGGAAGCAACACTAGTAAGGAAACTCCTCACCAGTGTACCAATTAGCTTCTTAAACATGGTTGCCACCAATATTTCAAGTCTTTTTGTGTTTTATAGACTTTATCTTTTTTATATTTATTGAATTTGATGTTGAAATTAGTTATAAAAGTTCTTTAATTGATGTTTAGTATTTTTTAATAGATATATTATAAAAATATATGATTGTTCGTGAGGAAGAGGGAAAACGCCTCGAGGTTCGATTCCGTTCTTTTAAACCTTGTTAGGGACTTATTGTAAAAGCCCTAGCCAACTTTACCAAGATATTGTCCGTTTTGCCCACGATGGGTTGCGTATCCATGAACACACGATTTTGTTTTCAACAATACCAAGATTTTGCCTGTTTTGCATCATGATGTGCTAGCGAGGACTTTGGGCTTCGTAAGGGGGTGAATTGTAATATAACATATCGGTTGGGAGGGATAACGAAACCTTCTTTATAAGGAGGTGGATACCTTCCCTATCAATACATGTTTTGCTTGGCGAGTAACTGGTCAGGGGAAAACAAAACGTGAGTTCCTGGATAGGCAACCCATCGTGGGCAAAACGGACAATATCTTGACACGATTGGCTTGGGCTGTTACACGTATATTGCCTAATTGTTTTGGCATATTTACATTTATATCTTCTGTGATCATAGCAGATAACTAATTCCATCATGTTGCATAAAAGAGTTTAAGATTCGGGCATGGAAACTTTGATGGGTTTTAATGTAAATGAATTGTCAATTCGAGTGTCTTATTTTACAAATGAAGCTTAAAGATTTGAAGTGTTTGCTGTTATAAATGAAGCTTAAAAAATTAATCATTTGAGTGTGTATGCTATGATTGAAGCCTAAAGTTTATTGATTCGAGTGTTTTTTGCTAAAATTGAGGCCTAAAGATTTTTCTTCAAGTGTTTTATGCTATAAATGAAGCTTCAAGATTGTTAATTCGAGTGTTTTGTATTAGCTTAAAGATTATTAATTGAGTGTTCTATGCTATAAATGAAACTTAAAGATGGTTTATGATTTGATTTTCAGAAATGGAGCAAAGGAAAGCAAAAGGAGAAAGTGAACAACATGGTGTTGTTTGACAAGGCAACATACGACAAGCTTCTTTCTGAAGCTCCCAAGTTTAAGCTCATCACTCCATCCATCTTATCTGACAGATTGAGGGTACTACCAAATTCTCTTATAATTGTTCTCTGTAGTTAAATATGCTATATTTTTTTATGCATGCGCGTATATTTTTTTATGCATACGCGTCTAAAGTTGATTTGCTTGATCCTTTATTAGATTAATGGTTCGTTGGCGAGGAAGGCGATCAAGGATTTGATGGCTAGAGGTGCCATTAGGATGGTTTCTGCTCATGCTAGCCAACAAATCTACACCAGGGCCACCAATACTTGAGTTTTTGGCTATTGATCTTCTCTAGCAAGGCATGATTTTCTTGTTTATTTCTAGAATCTTGTTTCTTTATTATTTAGATATCATACACTCATATCTTATTTTGTGCCATACTTTTATTTGCTTCAGTGGGTTATGATTTTAAATTATGAGATACACTTGTTCCCTTGCATCCAAATTAGTATTTGACTGAACACTTTATTTCATATTTGACCAGTTAAATAAATGTTACCTGTAACTACATCATAATGTTATGATATATGACCTCACTCTTTGTACCGTAAACCTGTAAAAACACTAAATGGAATGTATTAAACTATTAATGACTCTTTATGGGACTATATGTTACAATATGGATTCTTGTGGCTTACATGAAACCATAATAAATTCTTGATAACAATAATGCTACTAAAAAGAGCTATGGTTTCAGAAGTTTGAAATACACAATTTCTTAATTACATTAAATATATCAGTGGTTCGATTGTAGCTATGAGTCACTTGAAAGAAGCACACATGTAAGAACTACTACAAAGCTGTGTCATGCTTGTATACGGGTACAAAGCCACCGGTCGACTTGGTGGCAACTTGGGTATTTCTGTTTCAAAATTCAAATACTCGGTCACATCTGACATGCTTGGCCGCCCTGTATCCTCTTTTAGTGTACACAATAACCCGATCTCAATAACCCGAACCGCCTGGTCAGTATTCAACACTGAACCTATCCTTTCATCAACAACCTTTTCTTTTTCATTCATCTCATGCATGGTCCATACCCAGTGTAACAGGTCCAAGTCTAACCCATCACTTTCAGGGTTAGACTCGAACCTGGGTTTGTACCTGTTCCTACCCGCCACAACCTCTAATAGAAGCACCCCGAATTCAAAAACATCAGCAGGCTGACTAACCGACTCCTCAAACCGGTTTGAATCTGGACCTGGCATCACAAACCCAAAGTCACCAAGCAAGCCTCGAACACTAATGTCTATAAACACGCTGCTTGTTTTCACGTTTTTGTGTGCTAGTTTTTGTGAATGCAGGTAGTTCAACGCCTGCGCCACGTCTCGAACCACCTTGAGCCGCCGGCTCCATGGCAAGACGCCAATCCCATAAAGCCAGTCATTCAAAACCCCGTTTGGTACGTAGTCATAAACCACCATGGTCTCTTGGTGATCAAAGCACCACCCTCTAATAGACACTAGGTTTGGGTGGCGCAACCGGCTCATTGCTTTGATCTCCTTGCACAAGTGCCGACGGTTAACACTGTTTGACTTGAACCACCCGACCGAAAACCTCTTCACCACCACTTGACACCCGTTTAACAATGTACCCCTGTATACATCACTTCTTTCATCACTCGCCACCTTGTGCACCTCATCGAAACAACGCGTAGCTGATGAAATCTCTGATATTGAGAACCGTCGAGGTTTGTTTGGCGGTCGGGGCCGCTGTTTTACTGCAGATAGCATGGCTGCCTCGTTCAGTTTATCGCGGCCCCTCTTACGGTTGTAGTATAAACTAACCAAAGCTACAACTGCAAGCAAAACCACCGACATGAATATGAAGAATGCATCTAAATGGCCACTGTTTCCGCCACCGTTTCCGCCACCGTTTCCGCCATTTCTAGCAATGATCTTACTTTCACAGGTTTCCGGTGAGGGTACCCGAAGAGAAGCTTGACTTATCGACGTTAGGTTCCATGAAATCAAGTTATGGATCTGAGTAAAATTTCCGGTGGAAGCTGAAAACCCGACAAACATATACTCGTTTAAAAACTCTGATATATCAAGTTCACCGGAAAAAACCGGTTTCACCGGATAGCCAAGGCTGTCCGAACCCAACCGGATGTCCAAGAACCGATTTTGACCACGATAATCAATCCAAGCTCGATGTATCTCACCATTTTTCAAATCGACTCCAAACTCGGATACATTAATCGTGATTGTGGATACAATTGAACCCAAGTTAATCCCGATATGGTTGTCGTTTGGGTCCCCGAATTCAGCATTCTCTCGTGTGTCAAATTCGATCCCAACCACCTTATATTCTTCATCACACGCATCGTTCAGCATACCAAGCCATGGTCCGGGCCGGCCCATTGTGAACTCATCCGGTGCCAATATGAACGTAAAACCACTTCCCCCATCATTAGACGAACTCGATTGTGTGGTTTCAAGTCGAAACGAGAAAGTCGTTTGAAAAGAAGCCGGGGTCCGTGTAACCGGGTCAAAAACCCGAACCGGATAAGCATAAATGGCCCGTCCAGCCAAGTGTTTGAGACCGATGTCTTTCTGGGTGGTATCAGGTATCTGAACCCGACCCGTTTCGTCAACGATGGAGCTACCCAGCAGCATGAGATTGTGAGCAGCATTTGGAGTGCTGAAGTTTGCAAAAGAGAAGTGTTTTGTGACGTTAATGGTGGATCCGGGGTGATCGGTTGCTTGGGCATTAACGAAGAAGAAGATGAATGTTAAGAAAATTATGGTGGTTGGTAGAAAGATAGTTGCAGACGCCATTGAAGGTTTGATGATTGAGAGAATGAAGTGGTTTTAAGGATTACGTGTTTGTATGTGAATGATGATATGAGGAGTCAGCAGTTTGTGGTGGTGAGTGTTTTTGGTATGTGGTCATGTTTAAGTCTGGGACTGATAATGAAGACAAAACCCAAGATGATAATTTATTGGTTGCTTTCGGTTCTTCAAAATATGCTTGCGATTTAAATTTTATATAAAAGTTAAAAAAATTAGTAATTTGTTAATATTTGATATGTTAGAAAAAAAATTCACAATTAGACCGTGCGGTGTGCTGGGTGGGGCTTGGGTTGGGCGTGGAACACTGGCCCCTAGGGGCGTGATCACCTTGGGTGTGGCCACAGCCATGCTTCTCCCCCCGTTTGAGCTTTTCATTTTTCGACCGTTGGAGAGCAACGAATCCAACCAAGGGACATTTCCACCACAAGTGATGGAGTGGGTGCTTATGGTGGGTGTCTACGTGACGTCTACGTGGAGTGGTTGAGGCAATGGGCATATCCTATAGTCTATAGGTATGTGTTACAACAACAAATCAGCATGAATCGATGATATATTTTATTGATAATAGTGATACATCATGTCAATAACGTGCTCGATCAAGGGAGTGATTTTTAGACCTTAAAATATTTACCTATAACAATGAGTTGGTTTAGGTGAATAGATATTAAATTTTTGGTTGAAATGAATAGTATCATATCATATAAGAGATTGAGATGAGTAAAACCTTAACCTAATATTTATCAAAATGTGTAATTTAAAAACTATAATAATATAGAATAAATTCAAACGTGTAAAATTAATATTAATATATTTGATGACAAAATTACTAAGTAGTATGCAAATAAACTATTTGTTTACTTACAACTTCTTTTAACTTAAGCTAAATTTAGAGTTAATTACACAATTGGTCCCTGTGGTTTATCGGGATTTTCAGGTTTGGGTACTAACTTTTTTTTATAACATTCTGGGTTTTTAAATTCCTTAAAACATTTCACGTGCCTAGCACGTGACGGCATTATCGTCCTTTCCACTTCTCTTCTGGTTTTTCAACTGGTCCCGATGAGGGACCTGCGCAGGGAAGTAGTCATGGTAGTGGAGATTGTTACGGCGGTGGCGGTGGAGGTGGAGATCGTTACGGCGGAGGCGGTGGAGATCGTTACGGCGGTGGCGGTGGAGATAGTTACGGAGGCGGAGACCAGTACGGCAGTCGCGGAGGTGGTGGATATGGCGGTGGAAACGCTTGTTTCAAGTGCGGAAGAAAAAGTTTAAAACCAGAAGAGAAGTGGAAAGGACGATAATGCCCTCACGTGCTAGGCACGTGAGGCTAAAACCGTTAATTTTAAACGGCATGTTAGCCTAATACCAAGTGGTGAAACGTTTTAAAGAATTGAAGGACTCAGAATGTTATAAAAAAAAGTTAGTACCCAAACTTGGGAATCCCGATAAACCACAGGGACCATTTGTGTAATTAACTCTATGTTTTTTAAATACATATCATTTAAAACCAAACTAATTTTGTTTTAACACGTTTTGACTCTCAGTCATTCTAACATGAACCTGTTCTAACTTGTTACATGACCCAATCATCCGATCATTTTGCTAGACTTAGTGATGTATCAAAGGTCATATTTTTTGTTTGTTAGTGCTGTATATAAATTCACATCTTCTTCGAGCTCTGCAGATCGTGCTTTTACGATTGCATTTTACAACGATAACAAATGCAACTTTAAATTCTTTGAAAAGGACAAGAAAATTTTGATCAATTTAAATGAGCAACAAACTAGATGCATGACCTATTATTTTTTCATTAGATGTGATGAAAACCAATATATATGAAACAACTTTAGTTGTCCTTTGTTATTTTGATAAGTTGATAGCATTGCGTCACGCTCAACCATTTTGGGGAACTAAGCGGAGTAAAAAGTCGGGTTTTTCACTAACGGTAATGCTAAAAATTCTTCGTATTTAACGGGAAGTTTTGGTTCTAAAACAATTACAGTGCTGTAAGTTAAAAACTTAGAACGATGTTACGTCTTAAACGGTGATGAATATTCACAAATTAATACAAAAAGAAAGTGTTTTAGATGTGTTACAATAATTTTTAAAAAATCCAAGATTTGGCTTTATCTTGGTAAAGTTATTTGATTCATTATCCTACACGTATATACATGTACATATGTGGTATGTTGGTGTTTTATTGTTTTACTTGGCTACATCTACACTAGCTCCAAGAAAGAGGAAACGTAATTCTAGAAATTTGCGAAGCTACACATGCTAATTCAACAACAATCATGAAAGACAAATTTAGATTTGTGATAACATAAATAATTAATTCAAATGTTAAATTAAGGGACCGTTTAGTACCATTTAAACCATTAAGTGCTCAATGGTTAAGATATCTGAATGGAAAATAACAAAAACCTTTTTATAAAAAAAACCTAATAAATAACCCCTCCCCACCCCTCGGTTAACCTTACCACTGCAACCCCACCCTCCGACGATGGTGTGCAGATTCGACGATGGTGGTGGTTTCGAGTAACATGGAGACGTTTGGTGGACCCTTCACGGTGGAGATAGGCGGGCGGTGGTGCGGCCAAGCAAGAGGGAAAGGGGCCCAAGGGTTGCAGCTGGTCTTCTTTCCATTCAGGCTTGTTCTCAAGTCTGAATCGTTCAGACCTTCATTCAGACCTTCTACCCCATTCAGATGTGTTTTTTTTTGCACCAAACAAACGGTCTAAATTTGAACTATTTAGATTTAAACATATTCAGACCCATTAAGATTCTATCAAACAACCCCTAAGCTTAGTAGAAGTTCATAAAATGTGTTTCCCATTAAAGGCAACAACTAATGTCATAAGAACAAGTTAGACATAAATGAAACGATAGAGGCATGGTCAAAACTTGATCGATCTTCAAGTGTCTATTCAAGATCAATCTGTCTTTGTTGTTAAAGTAACCAATGATCTTCGGCTCAAATGGTTGAGGAGAGGTACCATGTTGCTTCAATATTGGGAAGGTCACGGGTTCAAGTTCTGACATGGACAAAATAGATGTTACATACTAGACTAGAGGTTTTCTCTTACATATGATGGGTTCTATTGGATGTGGTCCTGTGGACATGATCGGGTGGGTCTATGACCCGTCAGTGATCTAAATTACCATTAAAAAAATAAAAGAACCACAATCAAATTGTGAAGTAATTATCTATATTAATTATGAACAAAAGTTCAAAAAATTAAACAAGACCATCTAATAATAAATACGAATATATATCAAAAACGTTTTGAGTCAAAATTGAGCACAAAGTTATAATTAAATGGAGTCAAAATGATTGATTGACATTGAAGATTTCAAATTGGGAGGTGACAAAACACAAATGGGTGTTGGATCAAAGTGTCTTTGTCTTAGCGGTATCCTTTTTACTTTTCAAATAGAAGGTCACGAGTTTAAATGTCTCTCAAGGTGAAATATAGGTCATTAGGAGGTCGGGGGTTTTCCGGTGCGGTTTACTCTTGGGGTGGCGGTGGTGTCTCAACGGAGATCATGGTAACTAGACGTTAATAACATGGTCTGAAAATCAGTTTCACACGTTAAAATCCAATATTGTTAAAAAAATGGGTGTCAGAAAGAAATATAATCAGCATTTAAAGTGTCTCTCTCACCTTTATTCGAGACAAAAACTCAATTAATGCTTTTGTTTTTTTGATCCAGAAGTTCTTTACTACTTAAATTCTTGCATACATAATATTGAATTTTGGACACACCACAATAATTTTAATTTTATTTCAAGTGATAAAAAGTGATTGGATGTAACATATTTTCTTGCCTCTCTCCTCTTTGACTATTTAAACCAACATCCTTAACACGATTGCGTATTAAAATGTATTTTAATATGAAGTTCATATATTTGAGTCTTTTTTAGAAATCTTAGGAGAGTTAGAGGGTTTTTCTTTTCACACTGGATTTTCGGATTGTGACTTTTTTTGAAATGGTAGACGGACAGAGTCATCAACGTTGTATGCGTTTCACAGACGTAGTCGCATAGATGATATTTTGTCATTGGGTTTACCTGAGTGACCGATATTTAAATATAGAAATATACCTAAAAAACTTTCAAAAGTGAAATCATTGATGATTTCAAATATCAAGATTCTTAAGCAAAAATTAAAAGTTTCAAAAGAGTATCCAAGTTCAAGAATAGTCTAGCACAAGCACCCATAACTTGTAATCTCCATGCATTAGTGATCTCGTTTAATTGTAAATGTAACATCAAGGGGGCATATAACGTATTCCTTCCTTGAAAAACCAGTGTTTGTTTTGTTTTGTTTTTTTTTGAAACGGCAAATTTCATCAAAACACTAACAAGAAGCTAGCCAAAGAATAACAAAGCGTACAACAACATCTAATTACAATAAGAATTGATTCCAACCTCCCAATCCCCAAGTTTTCCCCTTGATCTATTAGAAATCCAAAACTTATCCGTCTAAGCTAGTGAGACTTTTATAATAGTGATCTATACTGATTTTAGTCTTAATCATGAATGGTTAAGTAGCTAACCTTTATTGATGAGAACCGTTACACATCATGAGTTTGTATGATGATATCTTTCTATGATTTCGTATTTGTTTAATACTTTAATTTACTTGTTATTATTACTATCTATATATTAAAAAGCAAACATAGTGGATAGTAAAATTAGTTTTCAAAATTAGGTAAAAAACTTTAGATATTTTTATTCTGACACAAAATTGTTTTTCTAACTTTTTTGTTTAATTTTTGTTTGGCTTTAGTTTACTTTTTTATGCCCTTTTTTCTAATTTTAGTTTTAAATTTTTCGATTGTTAAAATTGTTTTATCGTCATGTCTGAGTTTGTATTTCGTGTTTTCTTTTTCTTTTTTATTTTAATTTCCGTTTTTAGATTTTTAGTTTGTTAATGTAATCTTTATCATTACATATGCATTTGTATTAAAATCTTCGACGCTTACTTTTACAACCGCGTACATGTATGGGTTTTACGGTGAACTGATCATAGCTATTACAAGACATTATGACTTTTATAGAGGTATACACCTATACTTTTACGATGACATGTTTTTTATTTACGTTTTGATATTTAAATAATGTTGTCACCGATGGCCCAAGTTCAAGGTAGGACGTAACTCCATTGTGTTTTTTTTTGTTGTTTTGGAGTTTTTAAGTGTGTTGCATTATTGTTTTCTAGGTTTGCAACTAGCTTGATACTTAAGACTTTATATTGTAATGATTGGCGCAACCCCCGGTTTAAAAAACTAGTTTTCTTAAAATAGAAATGCTTCAAATAGTTAAAAATACAAAAGAGCTTATTAACTCTCGTATTGATTTCATCAATATTTTAGATTTTTCTTTTTTTAAAATAGGAATGACATGGGCAGTCCTAAGAATTTAAATTTCCCTGGGCCCGGGTGAGGCGGAAAAAAAGGCTCAAGAGAATTGTGAATTTGTGTTTTTATGGTTTTATATAAATAGAAATAAATATATATGATCTACAAGGTTTTTAAAATTTTTTTTCCGCTAAAGAAATGACCTTTGAACGAAGGTTAGGTTTGTCTAAGGCTGGCAAAACGGGTCTTAACGGGTTTTAACATGTTTCAGACGACGCGAATAATGAAAATATAAACATGAAAACGACTTGTTTAACACTTGGTTTGGTGATTTAAGCATGATAGTTCTATATTTTATGTAACAAAAAAGAAAAATGATGAAGTTTAACCTCTTAATTTTTATTATTTTTAAAAAAGTAAAAAATAAAATAATAATTTTTTTGCTAAACAGGTCTAATCGTGTCTTAACAGGTACCAATTTTGCCAGCCCTAGGTTTGTCCTTCTCCTGAGCCTCGGAGGTGGGCAAAAAAACGGACCCGGAACCGAAATCTATCATACCCGAACCGATGGGTACAAACATGTCCGGTTTTTTAGACAAATTAAAACCAAAACTGGTTCCACCTGTACCCGGCCAAAACAAAAACCGGAACCGGAACCGGGTATTGACTTTGTTGACCAAAACTGAAACCGGTTCCGAAACCGGTTAAAGAAAACCCGATTTGCGCACCTCTCGCCTATAGGAACGAAGGATGTGACGGTGGGTTGATATGTGGACCATAATGGACAAAAGTAGCGTCGAAAGTTCAAAACTAAAGGGCTAATATGTTTTGTGCATGATACATGTTTTCCAAACTGTGGTTGGGCCTAGGAACGTGTTTAGCGTTGCCTATCTTAATATTATATAAGTCGGCAACCTTCAAACTACTTGTTTGTATGTGAACAAGTTCAAACTTCTTTTTTTGTTTTCTTTGATTTTTTAAAAAACTAGGTATATCTACCCCGCGCGTTGCGTCGGGTTATTACAGTACACTCCCGAGAACGGATATTATATAGCATTTGTAAAAACATAAGTTACATAGCAAAATCAAATCTTTCATCACGAACTAAACCTTAAACCCTAAATTATAAACTTAAACTAACAAAAACCCAAAACCTCTAAGCAAATCTCTCAAATTTAATAAAAACTCAAATCTTTAAGCAAATATCTCAAATTTAATACTCTCATCTCTGTCTACTAATTTACAAAGTTAAAAAATTTATGGTGGTCCAAGTCAAAATTTTCAAAACTCCAATACATAGATTATACACCAATACATTACTATTCATTTTACTATGCATTATTATTTACTATTCAATATAATACATATATATTTTACTATTCATTTCACATACATTTTAATATATATAGATAATGTGAGAACTCGCTTGCATCGTAACCTTCAAGTTAGTAACTTTATAAAGAAAGTTTGAATATGACGGTCGTGACGATGAAAATTTTAATTGGTTGGTGTGCAATGGGTACGTGATGACGGTTGTGACGATTACGATGATGATTTCAAAAGTTGAATATTGTAATCGTGATGGTGACAACAAGTGGTGTGCAATTGTGTTATTGAGGATAAATGGTAACATATTTAATTCTTCTAGTCGATAAAAAATTAGAAAATATGAATCTATTGACCGAGATAAGACATGTACTAATGTACACTTTGTGTAGATGATAAACATAAAATAAAAAACGAAATTACTCCTGGATGAATTGAAAGTCATGGAACACATATTAAATAAAACAATTTGGTGGTTCTTCCAAAATTTGATCGGATAAAATTAATTCGTATTTCAAGAACAAGTATGAAGAAAGTGACTTTGATGAACCAGTGATTGATTGAATGAGAGAAATTCGAGATTAGGCAATAGGAAATTGAAAATTCAGTTTTAAAGTCCTATTTCTTCAAATATTCCCCAAATATTCAGTTTTAAAACTCTAATGCATTTTCAAGATAGCAAATTAAGTTGGAAAAATTCAACCCTAACCAGAAGCTCTGTCCCCAGATCTCGCTCTCTTTGGAGTCATTGCCTCCCTTAACCTTATTGAATCATAAAACTTCAAACAAATATGCATCTTGTGTCTAACTTAATTTTTAAAGAATTTATGATAAATCAGCTACAAAGAAATATAAAACGTCATTAGAATTTGTGTGCCTATAAGATAAAGAGTTATTTACACGTAAAATTGCTAATATATATAAAGTAGTTTTCAAATAATAAATCACTCTTAAAGCAATAACTCTTATAACTTCGTCAAGATCAATCTAAATTTCTGATTTTTTTCAAACATTAATGTAACATACGTACAACAATTTCTTCTTTTATTTGTATATTAAGATACATCACCGTTTAAGAGTTTACCTTATTGTAGGCTTTTGACTTATATCAACGTGACTGTTGTTAGAATTTTAATAATAAATATATTTTATTGTTAATTTTGGACCACAATAATTATTCGTATATGTTACGACTGTGATGATTATAGATTACATATAAGTTCTAATATGTGCGAAGATCACAAAAAATAAAACAGGATCCAAAACGGAGTGAAGATGAATGAGATATCGATGCTCAGAGTTGGTTGGTTAACATTAAAATGTAATAGATGTCGGAACGGAATCTCACATTGAAATAAAAATAAACCATTTGTCGATTTATAAGTAATAGTTGTTATAAGATAATATTCCAATATAACAAGAGACACCTAGTGACAATCAGGAGGGCATGAAGCAGTCGTCGTGCGCGGGTCCAGGACTGGGACCAGGTCCGTGGCCGAGGCCGATAGGCGTAATGTGGCATTTTGATTGCGTAGTTTGGTATTTTTCAAGTCGAGGTTAATTCCGGCAGTGCATCTGCATAGGTTATAAGATATACCCTACAAGATAGACGAGTTTACTTGGGTGGCACGTAATATGTTTTAAAGGACATCTGTTTAACAGAAATCATCTACCACAAAAATTGTTATTTTTCCTTATTTCTTTTTGTATTTTAATTATGTTTATGTAATTTCCATTTCAAATAATAGTTAGAATTTTCTTTTGGTACTTGTAACAAGTTTACTTGCTGGTTATGTTTCTATATAAGGAATTATTGAACAACAATAAAAATGTATCACAAATTATGAATGGTGTACTTATAAGTGTTTTATATAAAAAAACTTATAATGATGTAAACTCTTAAAAGGTGATAGAGCTATCCATGCATACACATAAAAGAACAAAGTGTTCTACTTATGTTAAAATGATGTTTGAAAAAAAAATCAAATATTTGGATTTATCTTATCTTAATTATATTGGTTATTGCTTTAAGAGTAGGCTATAACCTCAAAGGAACTGGTGTAGTTGTTAAAGTAGATGAGATAATCTAGAGGTGTCAAGTTCAATTCCCACTTAGAGCAATTATTATTGAAGGCCACCGACCCGGTTGTTTGCGGCCGCGTTTTGCATGTTCCCCTTGGTTAGTCTGGTATTGGAAGAACCCGGGGGTTTACCACGTAAGTGAGTTCTTATGGTCATAAGAAAGTGAGTTATTTTAAGATGGCAATCCTATACACACACATACACGGCATTAAAGAATGTATAAATTCTCACACGAGGATTTAGCCAACATTTTTATCACTCTTATCGAATTTACATCAGTATGATGAATGGCAGTGGTAAACTTTGAATTATTATAAGATCGCAATTCTATTCACACACATACACGGCATCAAAGAATGTATACATTCTCACACGAGGATTTTGGGCAACATTTTATCACTCTTAATGAATTTTAATGATCAGTATGATGAATGTTAATGGTAAACTTGATTTTTTTTGAGTGGCAGTTAAAATGTATTGTCGTATTATCTTTAGTTATTCATGGCGATTGATATGTAAGATCAATTCCTTGATCTTCGACCTTGAGACACATGTGCCCCCAATGCGCGGGAACCGGATGGAATCCCGTAAACACTCGCTCCCCATCGGTCCAGGACCCAAGATTAAGCTTAAAATTATTTTCCCTCACCTGGATGTCCATTAAATATTTGTTACAGCCAGGGTTCGAACACGGTAAGCTATATTTAAATTGGTAAACCAGAAGGGTTCAATTTTTATTTGTGTTTGACTGATTTTAATTTCAAAAATTTAAATTTGTAAAACGGAGACCCATTCAAATATGCAACTTGTATATGAGTTTCGTTTAATTAATTATATGCATTACTTTTCAATAATTTAGTCAATATAAAAAGTTTGGCATACATATAACATACGGTAATGAAAAAATGCTTTTGTAAGTATAATTTTTTTGTACAGTAATTATATACTTCTAAATACCACCTAATCCTATATTTATAAAATTTAAAACATTATTTTTTATTTAAAAAAAGAATTACTAATACCACTAGCCTTGAATGTTTTGCAAGTAATCAAGTATAATTATAATTAATAGAATATCTCCTTTTAACATTTTCTAACGGAAAGTGTAAACATAGCATATGCTCGACGAATATTGATCACTGATATAGATGTCAATAGGATTACAATCTAAATAGCATCTTATTAAGTTTTAATCAATGTCAGGCGATCTGTTATCATCACTTATAAAAGGCTTGATCACACTGTCATGTAGACACCAATATACTCATTTTTATCACTCTTGTGACACATGTACATGTGTTATCATCAATTTTATTAGAGCTTGACCATATGATTATGTAGTGATTACTTTTTATTTTTTTGTTTTCAATTTTATTAACTCAATTAAATTTATAAGTTAAAAAGTATAAATTTAAAGAAAAAAATAAAAAAAATACTTTATTTATTTCAAACAAAAAAAATTAACTAAGTTCCATATAAAATTTATATGTCAAACAAAGAAACTAAAAATAAACAGTAATATTATAATTAAACCATTAATATTCGTCTTGAACAAACTGGTTCGGGGTCGGGTTGTATTTATGGTATAACTTCGGTTTCGGGGTCAGGTTGGGTTTCATGATCTTTCAAATGTAGATGATTGTGGGTTTAAAAATGATAGTTATAGATACCAGTTAGCAAATGTTAGAGATTGATTTTTTTTCCTAAAGATTTGGTCGGTCGGTGTCAAAAAAATTGAAATTGTACTAAACAGTTTGTTTAATAGTTACCCGAAATCGTTCGTGAAAACAGTATATAATACTATATATACAAAGTCTCACTCAAAAAAACAAGAGTTGGCACTTGGGCAGATTTAGGCGTCATTCATGTTAAAAAAATTAAGAGTTTTGACGGTTGAAATAGTAAATCCTCGTCTCTATTCTTCTGTTGACTTAACCTCATCTGGTCATCTATTTTGTTGATTGAGTAATCAACTACTACTTGTCCTAACTCATCACTTGACCTCTTCGTCTCGTATATAGAAACATAAATTGTTTCTAAGCTTTGAGCTTAAAATAAACCATCTCAAAAAGTCGTCGTCGTCGTCATCATCATCATATCATTAGTTTCGATTTGTTGAACTCTATCTGTTTCTTTATGATTTATACATCACTTTTATTTAATGAACTCATGGACGTTTTTCTTGACTTCTTCCTCTCGTTGTCTCGCAGTCTCTTCCTCTTTCGATTGAGGATAACATGTTCAATCGGTTCCAACTACAAGTTCAAAATAAACAATCACCTAAGGTTTGATTTTTATGCATTAGTTTTGTACGAAGACCAAAGGAAACAAAACCGTGATTTTGCTAATTATTTTCGAAAGTTTCGTTTAATTTTAATTTGAATAACGAAAAACTTATACCAACGATTTGGTTTGCAATTTGAATTGAACACTATATAAACCAGGCCTGATCGAACACTCCTAACCTGTTGTATCAAGCAATTTAAAGTTTCAAACTTTTGAAATATTAATGAACTAAACACTGATAAAAATAATTTTCGGCTGACAGAGATAATTAAGTGGCACATTTATTTTATTTTTTTCCTCCTCCAACATTTAATTAATTTTGTCGGTATGAAATTGACCTGCACAATTTTGTTTTTCAATTATCTTTCTCTATATACATACGTACACACATTTTATTTATATATAAAAACAATTTTAAACAATTATCACTTTTTGGTTACTTTTTAAATTTATTTTCTTGTATCTCTCTTATACTAAATATATTTTTTAGTTAATTTCTTTCTTTTATTAAACAATAATATAAAATGATATATTTTTACAAATTCATATAATTAAATTTATCATGTATAATTATATATATATTTTTTGCATTTTTTGTTAATTTAAAAAAATTAATTATGTAATGGATAGTTGTCATATCATTAGAATTTTTTACATTTTAATCAATTACATTGTTATAAACAGTTAAATTCGTTATTTGTCTTAATTTTTATGTACATATTTTTAATTTTCAAAATTTTATTAATCATCAATTAAATTATTCAGTCATAGCTTTATATATATCATAGTGTTTTGCGAAGAGTAGTGGTTAAAGTTGATAGCATGTCGATAACAAATTTGTCAAAACATATGTTATTTTATGGTTGAAGCAAACACATCAACACTCGATATCACTCCATACATGAATATGTGGAACACGAGCAATTGAAAGTATAATATGTTAGCATGACTGAGCAAAATCTGACATCCTAACAATGGCATTTCTAAGTATATATAAAGTTTAAGGAATGAAGGCATTGCATGAAGTAGAATACCTTCATAGCTCCGATTTAATTAGAATTAGGGAGGTGATTGTTAGACATTTTAATTACAAACCAAGACTAAGTATTTGGTGGTGACCCAGGCCATGATGTATTATGAGTTGGTTAGGGCCTATGAGACATCCTAGGGTTTTTTATGTTGTTTACCAAGCTAGCGTGTAAATTATAAATATATGCGCATAGACTAGGTTAAAGTTTATGTATGAGAGTTGTTCTTATCAGCTTTGAGTATATTTTCTGGTTAATAAACAAACTTATCCTATAAATTATGGATTTTTTTCATTTGTTAATTGATCTTCAACTTAAAAAAAAACATTATTTTGGTTAGGATTGTAACACCACTAAAAAAATGATTTTTGCTACCAAAATTTGCAACGCAAAGAAAATTGTCCAAAATTGTAACACATTTGCGACACTTTTTAGTCGGAGAAAAATGCCTGATTTTGTGTCAAGTTTGTGTCAAACTAGCGACAATTTAAAAAAACATCCATTGATGTCGCAAATACGTTACAACTTTGCGACACATTTCCAACAAAATGTGCTTTATTTTAATTAATTAAACTATGTGTCGTAAATGTATTACAAAACATTATTTTTTATTTGTATTTCTACATTTTCTCAAATAACAATAACAACAATCACTATATATAATATTAATTACCATGATTCCTTGAAAAAGAAATAGTAACTTTTTCATGTTTCACACTTTGACACAAGAAGGAAAAAAATGTGTGGATTTAGAGTTTAAGGTTTACTTTGTGATGAGATATTTAATTTTGCTATGTAACTTATGTTTTTACAAATGAAATATAATACTCGTTCTCGGGAGTGTAGTGTGATAACTTTTTGAGTTTCACACTTTGACACAAAGAGAAAAAAAGAACAATATCTTTTTGAGTTTTACACTTTTGGCACAAGAAGAAAAAAATGTATGGATTTAGGGTTTAGAGTTTTGTTCCTGATGAAAAAGTTGATTTTATTATGTAACTTATACTTTTGCAAATGATATATAATACTCGTTCTTCGGAGTGTAATGTGATAACTGCCCTTAACACATGGGGGAATAAACCAAGAAATAATAAAACTTATATTCGAAAAAATTCGAATTCTTGGTTGCAAGTTTGCGACACACTTTTGACAAAATGCAATTTAATTAAATTAATTAAAGTATGTGTCACAAATGGGCTGCAAGTTTAAGACACATTTGTGACAAAATGCAATTCAGTTATATTAATTAAACTATGTGTTCCAAATGTGTCGAAAAACATTATTTTTTTATTTTTATTTCTATATTTATCATAGTATCAATAAAAACAAATTGTAATGAAACTTATATTCAAAAAATTTTAAATTTTGGGTTGTTACTTTGTGATATGTTTTTGACAAAATGCAGTTTAATTGAAACTGAGTTTTTCCTGCCGTGCGTTGCGACATGTTATCACAGTACACTTTCGAGAAATGATATTATATATCAATTGCACAAGCATAAGTTATACAGCAAAATCAAATATCTCGTAATGAATTCTATAAACAGTTTTCATAAAAGCATAACATCATACAAAACCCATACGTATATGTTACTAAAATAATAGAAAAAATTGTTCATATAATCCTTTTTACCGGAAACCAATCGGTTGAATTAAAACTTAACTCAAATCTATAAGCAACTCTCTAATTTAATGTGCTCATATCTATTAATAACTTCTCAAAGTTTAACAAGCTTCTGATGATCCAAGTTTAATTTCAAAACGTCACTATTTCTTTCGTTACCTATAATAAACCAAAACTACTATTTAAATTAATCAAACTATGCGTCGCAAATGTGTCGCTAAATGTTTATTTTATATTTTTATTTCTATAATTATCATAGTATAAATAACAACAATTATAATAAAACGTATATTCATAAATATTTGAATTTTGGGTCGCAAGCTTGCGACACGTTTTGTAACAAAATGCAATTTAATTAAATTAAAATTAAATTATGCGTCGCAAATGTGTCGTAAAACGTTATTTTTTATTTTTATTTCTATATTTATCTTAGCAAATGTATCCCAAATTTATATTTTTCTAGTAGTATAATCTATGGGTGACTATTTCCTTTATTATTTATTATCGTTAGATCATATGAGTGTGGTCCGTGTGGATATGGTCAATGTTATATAATAATATGAACTTACGACCGTAACAGGCAATAGAAAATGCGTCATTTGTTGACCATAACTATACATAAAATATCAATAAAAGATTTAATTTCGTAAAATTTAAGAATAATATATTGCCATGAAAATGAAAAATACAATTAAATAGTACGATTTTATCAAATGATCATCAGTTATCATTAGATAATTAGTTAATTAACCCTATTTAACTCTTCATTATTCATTAAATTTTTTAATTTTATCAAACTTTAAATTACTTATTATAACTCGCATATATAGAAAACTCAATAATTGGCTATACAATCATTATTATTCTTCTTTTTTTACAGTCAATACTCAGCTACTTAACTCATCCTAACAAACGATTCACCTTTTGTTAAAGAGCCGGATGTAATAGAGCATATACCATCTAAAAGAGAACCAACAACTTGGGAAACAACCTGACTCAACGTAAAACATTTTTCTAACGGACACAATCCCTCAATAATCATATGATTATAGACAGATCATTAAAGAAGCCCCCAAAACCTAAAAGATCACAAAATAATTAAGTTTCTTGAAATCATTGGATTTGTATATTTTTTAAGTTACATATCTTAACTCGTATTGTGTTAAAATGTTACTCATCTCAACCAATTCTATGTTATATTGCTACTCATTTTAACTCAAAATATAATAATTTTTTTAACCAAATCTACCCATTTTTCTTACCATAGGTCAAGATTGCCAGGTTTACAAAATATAAATAAATATAATCGAACCGCAATCCTTATTACCAACCAACTTCTAGAGGTATGCATTGACATGATAAGCGAGTAGGATTCTTAATATTCTTAATATTATAAGAATCCTGAGATCAACCCATTGATTCGATTAGGGTTGTTCACGAGTCGAACTAAACTAAGCGAGGGTATGTTTGTGGTCGGCTCTTAACAAACCGAGTGGCTCAGTTTGGTTAAGATTTGTAAAATCGAGCCAAATGTTATGCTCGTTGCTCGGATCTTTTTAAAAACAAGCGGCTCGGCTTGGCTCGGTTTCAAAATAAAATTTGATGCAAATTATATATATATATCAATTTCAAACTCAATAACTAAAAGGCAATAAGTTCAACCATATACAAACTCAAAACAAAAATAAAGCTTATAAATTACAAATTGTCATAATACGAAAGCACAAAAAAGTTTAAAATTTTTAAATAGCTTATTAACATATACAAACATACACAAATTTAGTTATATTTAAACGAGTTAAAACGAACGAGCCAAATGAGCGACTACCCAAATGAGCAACAAGTGAGCCTACTTTGGCTCGTGCTCGGTTTGTTATCATGGACGAAGGATTTAAGGGACTGGAGGGGGCGACCGCCTCCCCTCTTTTTTCGCCAGTAATGTTAATTTTCGGACCGTAAGGCAAAAAAAAAGTTTAATACTGGTTTCGCCCCCCTAAAAAAATTTAAATATTGGTTTCGCCCCTCCTCAAAAAAAATTAAACCATCCCTCTCGTTTTTTTTAACCCGTTTCCCTCCCTCTCATTTTTTACCCCATTTCTCACAAATTACATTTTTCTTTTCTCATTTTTCTTAATCTCTAAAATACTCTTCCAGTCCTAAACCCCTCAAAATTGAATTCCTGTCCATTTCCTGTAATTCTCTTCCATTTCATGCGTCACATACACTGCACTAATTCAGCAAAGTTAGCCTAGTGGTTAAGGCTTAGCCCTTTCTCCTTGCAGACCAGGGTTCAAGTCTCACTGATGACACTTTAATGGATACCAAGTGAGGGGAGCAATCTTGAGCTTAATTTCGGGTTCTGAACCAATTGGGGGGGGAGGGTTTACCTATTCCACGGGTTCCCACGCATCAGGGGTACAGTCTCATGGTCGACGATTGAGGAATCAATCTTAGTTACCAACCGTCAGGAGGATAACTGAAGGTAACACGACGGGACCCCTGCCGTTAAAAAAAATGTACACTGCACCATATCACCACTCCAAATCCAACCTCCAACTCCAAGATTTCTAGCAATCCAGCCGGAATTCACCCTTTCCGAGTTCCGAGCGGCGACCAAGCAGCCCTCCTCGGCGAGTTCCGACAGGCGACCAAGCAACTAGAGAGTAGACACTTTTGCTTATACATTTAGATTTTATATTTGACGCCCCTAGTTTATTTATTTGTTATGCTTTAGAATTGATATGTTAATTGGGACATACACTTTTGCTTAACCCAACTAACCGACACATACTGGTCGATTGAAGAAAAAAAATTTTGATCACGTAAGATTCCGTTCCCCCTTTTCCAATCTAGTGAAGCTCCGTCACTGTTTGTTATGAAATCAAACCGAGCGTGCTCGGCTCGTTTAAAATAGAGTGAAATTTGAACAAGCTTTTGCCGATCTTTTTTCAAGCGAGTGTCTAACAACGAAGATTTTGGACAAACTCGAGAAGCGATGAACTAATCTAGTAAGAATTTAAAAGTATTTGTTTATTTTATTTTCCCTTAAGGTTTTATAAACTGAACTATATACATGCAGTTTAATATATTCAATACAGATTTTATATTTTATGAAAATAATAACAATAATAATAACAAAAACAAAAACAATAATAATAAAAGTAAAAATAAAAATAAAAGTAAATTAGTAGTTTTTAATTATTTAAAGTGACACATACCACGTGAACGGATAACACATGCTGCATAAGAAAACTCTAGTAAAAGGTAATCATAAAACGATAAACGTTAATGTTGGTTAGAGTTGAACGACTTGGTTTTTTAATTAAATCCCGTGTTCATGCAGACGTAATAATATTATATTAATATTAATTAATATTAATTTAAAACACCACATTTAATCCGCGGTTTAAAGTCTTGTAACCAATAATGTCTTGTACTATTGATAAGATAGATGTATGAGGTAAGTGATAGGAGACACAAGTCATGGGTTCGATTCTTGATCTCATCCGGTTTTACCAGCCTTCCACCGTCGTGTCTTTGGGCGGGTGCTTGGGTCGGGTTTACCCCATTAATTGGTAGTTGGTAGGCTAGGGGCTCCGTCCATCTAAACTAGTTGTCAGCTTAGGCATTCTTTTGCAATTGAAGGCTGCGTACAAAACACCAGACAGTTGATTAGTTGCCCGTTAAAAAAAAAGTCTTATAACTTGACCGTCATCCTTTGAAACTTCCATGATCATCATCATCATCATCATCATCATCATTCATCCCACCCAAATCATCCATAAATATTCTTCCCTCCTTCAATTCACTCCCGATCAGCCGCCACTCACAACACATTAAACTCGATTAATCCGAACCCGATCAAAATTTGATGGATTTGCAGCATCAGCATCAAGATCTTGATCATGGTGACGATAAGATCAATCACCAAAACATCTTAAACACTGATCAACCGGCTCATCTTGATCTTGATCTTGATCATGATCTTGACCTTGAACAAGATGATGATAATGGTGATCTTGATATTGATTATGGCAAACACACATTGAATTATGAAGCTGGCCCGCTTTACTGTACGGATAACAACCCACCGGATTCATACGCCGTTTGCGAGACCAAAGTCGCCGACTGGCTCGACCGAAACACATTCATCGAACGCAAGGCGTCTGTGAAGTTCGCGTGTGTCAAAACCCTAGATCCATGTCAAACTCGATCATCTCATCGTCGATCGGTCACCTTAAACCAACGACCAAAACTATCCATAATCGGGTTCCGGAAGAAACCGGTTCATAACAACGATGCAAAATCCAGGCGGGCTGATGGGGTTGAAAACGTCCGGTTGTTTAGAAACCGGTCCGAACCGGGGAGAGACTACTGTCTGCTGATAACTGAACCGGTTTCACCTAAGGTTTCTTGTGTTGGTCGAGTTGGGTCGGTGCGGGTTCAAGGCCGGAAGGCTGGGGTTTGGAGGAGTTTCAAGGCTGCTTTTTCGAACCTGGTTCAAGCTAATAGAGTGGCAAAGACAAGTGCTTGATCATACCGGTTCGAACCGCCGGAGCTGGTTAGCCAGCCGACGGTCAGGCGACTACATATATAAATATATATTTATTTATTTTGTTATTATTTTTTATTTTTATTTTATTTTAATTATTTTTGTCAATTTCGTTATAGTTGAATTTACTTGTAATTATGGGTGCCCACCAGGATGCTATAATTTAGACTCAATAGATGGTCGTTTTGGACATTTTATAGCAATTATAAATTAAATAATTTAGATTACCAAACTTAAGGGTTTCTTTTTGTCGACACTTAATGAGTATTTAATGTGTAGATAACGATATAGATGAGTGGGAAAATGCTATAAAACATGTAAAAAACAATTCCACGATAGTCACATGACACGTTATATATTGTGTAATAAATGTTATTTTTAGGCTATTTTGTCTATAGATATGATTCAAAATTCAAAACCACGTGATTTGTGAAGTTTGTTTATTTCAAAAAATATCTAAACAATTATTTTGCAAATAAATTGTTTTCCAATAATAAAAAAGTCATTCTTAGGATTATATATGTAAAATTAAGATTACTAAAGTTTATAAGCGAATAATTATAATTAAATATACAGTTATTCGCTTATTTCTAAATCCTAAACGGCCTGTTATGATTTAAAATGAATTTTGGGGCAAGATACACTTTAACCTAACATTTTTTATTTATTTATTAGAAGAGACATCGTAACCAAAATACAAATTAAAGTTTGCCAACGTACGAGGGTTTTGCTGAATGAGTTTTATTGTGAACTAGTCTAAAGTCGTCCTTTATGACAGAAAGGACAGTTACTAAACTCAGTCACTCAGTCGTGAAAATTGCTAAATGTTGATTTTTGTCTCAAAATATCCATTTGATTTTCCTATGTCAAGATTTTATACCATTTACGGGTGCCGCCACTCATGGTTTAACAGACGCCACCCACAAAAAGAAGCCACATATCCTTTATGGGCGTCGGCGTCCGTAGAATCTGAACGATGCCAACTTATTTGAATTTTTGTGTCACAGGCATAAATGGGCAGAATGGTCATAAAATTGAAACATAAACGGGCTATACACCCATAAACTTAATATATGGGCGGGGCGTCCGTAAAATTGAAACATAAACGAGTGGGACGACCATAAACTAAATATATGGATGGGACGCCTATAAACGAGCGGGACGACCATAAACTAAATATATGGGTGGGACGCCTATAAACGAGCGGGACGACCATAAACTAAATATATGAGTGGGACGCCTATAAACTTGAGCGTCAACGCCTATAAAAGAGTAAATGACTTCTTTTTATTGGTTCTTTTTGTGGGCGTCACATGTTTAAACATGGGCAGACGCCCATAAATGATGTGGACATTTTATAATATAGGAAAGTTAAATGGATACTTTGGTACAAAATGTGATCAACTGGATATTTTGAGAATTAATCCAACTCACTTTAATTAATTTTTTAGTAATAACAATTCCTCATCTTTCTTCATTCTCATTCTATTGGAGCTTATACATGCGCTGAAGTAGATAATAAAAGAGAGAATTACATATATCCCCCTCTTTTAAGGTCTAATTACATATATATCCAACTGAAAATTCTAATTACATATATACCCAACTGAAAAAATTTAATTACATATATACCCAACTTTAATATTTTTAAACAATGTGACAAACATACCCTTTTAGTAACCTTTGAATTCCAAACACACATACGTAAACCTAATACGCAAACACCAAATTCGTTCATCGCCCTCCCCCATACGACTGAAGTTCTGTCAATTAAAAATGAAAAAAAAAGACACGAAAAATGATAACAAAAAAGAAGCAAAAACACTAAAAAAGGGAAAAAACGTAAAATAAAGATATATTTGAAGCAAGGGTAAAATAGGTTTAATAAATTTTTTTAAAGTAAGAGTAAAATATTAATCTCTTAATTCATTTTAATTAAAATAGGTATATTTGAAATTTTACATTAGAGAAGGAGATATATGTAATTAAAAATTTTGGATTGGGTTTATATGGGGATATATATATGTAATTAAAATTTTAAATTGAGTATATATGTAATAAATGAAATTTATAAGGGGATATATAAAATTGCCCCTAATTCCCTAAATAAAACATCCCATGCGTTGACCATCTTCATCTTCCTCATTTTAAATTAGGGTTTCTTCATATTTTTTCCCATACCTGATCAATATGAAAAATACATGGGTTACAAATGGTTTCCACAATTAGAGAACAGATCTTTACCTCTTTCATTTTGCTTGCAGAAATGAATTTAAGTTTTCTTCTTTTGAGAAATAAAATTAACAAAACCTGGATTAGTTATATATTTCTTGAGTTTTATATCACTGCCTCATATGTATTTCATGCTTGCATTTGTTCATGTCTTATGCTTGTGTAATCCGTTTTTTGTTTCGTGTTCTTCTCTTCCGTTTTAGTTTGGCTATTATATGTTTTCCTACGTGTGTTACAGTGTATTGTATTGTTTGTTTGTATGTTTGTGTTTATGTATAATGCTTGTGCATCTGGGTGGGGGTGGGGTGGGGGTTAAAGCTTGTTACAAATTATTATAAAAAATCGCTGTTGTAAAAGTCGGCCTCCAAAGCAAGGCCGAGTACTCTCCGAGTACTCGCTTCAAAGAGTTGTTCTGAGGCCGAGTACTTCCTAAATATTACCCGAGTACTCCCGCCTAGGGCCGAGTACTCTCCGATTACTCGCTCCAAGGATATGTTCCGACCTAGAAGCGTCTAGCGACTTTTGCAAAAATGTAAAAAATAAATAAAAGTTTAGTAGCATACCTCAACCAGATGTATTCTCAAAGGCGATATCTTTATTTCATTATGTTAGGCGATATCCACTACAAGAAAAGCCAACTAAGGGGACAAAGTCAACAGCGACGACTAAAAGTCGTTCCTATAGAGTAGGCTATAGCGACGACATGTCGTCGCTATAGCTTAAAAGCACTTTTTCAGTTTTTTTAAGCTATAGCGACGACATGTCGTCGCTATAGCTGAAGGTGAAAAGGGCGCCTTTGAGCAATTAATTGGCGGTTTTTGTGAAAAAACTATAGCGACGACAGCTGAAATTTATTAATTTTTTTATTTTTTTATTTCTTTTTATCAGATTTCTAAGAGTCAAAAAAAAAAAAAATTAATTGACCTATAGCGACGACATGTCATCGCGATAGGCTGGAATAAAGACAAACCTACTTTTCGCAGAGCATTTAATGCGCGCGTCAGTTTCGAAGTTGACCTATAGCGACGACATGTCGTCGCTATAGGGTTAATATACCCAAATTTTTCGCGCAGATCGCCATTTTCGCAGAATTCTTCAAATTTCTTCATCTTCATCAAAGGGGACGGCGATTTTGGGTTTTTGAAGGTGTTTGGAGGCGATTTCTTCACTAAGGGATGTTTAAAATCTTGTCATTTGTATAGGTATGTGTTTTTTTGTAAAATCTATCATTTTTTTTTTGTTTTTTCATTGATTTGCAAAGATTTATGGATTTATATGGTTGTAGGTTTGATTGGGTTGTTGAAGATTGTTGGATCCTCCTCATTTTTCGTAGGTATGATTTTTTTGTGTAATTTTTTTTTTGTATTAACGTATTTATAAAGAGATTTCTTATTTTTTTTTCATATTTTTTTTGCAATGTATTGGATGATATGAAGTTAATTTCGAGTTAGAAGCTTTCATTGGAACTTATTTGACATAGGTATGTTTAATTTTCAATTTTAATATGTGTTTAGGTATTTTGATGAAACACATTTGTTTGGGTATGTTGTTTATAATTGTTGTGTATGTAAAAAAATGGTTAGTGATGTATTATTCATTGATGAAACATGTTTCTTTGATATTATTTATTGATAAAACACATTTCTTTATGTTCTTGTTAGATTATTAGTATATATGTTGGGTTATTATGTTAAGTTAAGATTAGAATTTAAGGATGTTAGTATATGTAATTTAAGGATAATGTGTAGATGTTTAACTTGTGTTAACTTAAGGTTAGAATTTGTATGCATATGTTTAGGAATGTTGTGTATTTATGTTTATGTTATGTGTGTATGTTAGAAAACATCAAGTTAAATGATTTGAGCTAAATTAAGATATGAATTTATGTATGTGTGTAAGTCTATGTTTATGTAATGTGTAGATGTTTAACTTGTGTTAACTTAAGGTTAGAATTTGTATGCATATGTTTAGGTATGTTGTATGTGTTGTTTCATTTGAATTATTAACATTGACTTTTTATAAGTATGTTTATCTTTATGTGTTTATAAATTTCATATAGATATGCAATTTTAGGTTTATGTGATGAATGAATTTCATTTGTATGCATATGTTTAGGTATGTTGTATGTGTTGTTTCATTTGAGTTTGTAACATTGACTTTTAGTAAGTATGTTTATCTTTATGTGTTTTATAAATTTCATCTAGATATGCAATTTTAGGTTTATGTGATGAATGAATTTCATTTGTATGCATATGTTTAGGTATGTTGTATGTGTTGTTTCATTTGAATTCTAACATTGACTTTTTATAAGTATGTTTATCTTTATGAGTTTATAAATTTCATATAGATATGCATGTTTAGGTTTATGTGATAAATGAATTTCATTTGTATGCATATGTTTAGATATGTTGTATGTCTTGTTTATGTTTCCTTTGTAACATTGACTTTTTATAAGCATGTTTATGTTTATGTGTTTATAAATTTCATCTAGATATGCATGTTTAGGTTCATGTGTTGATAACTAACATGGAAGTTGATAAAAGTTGGATAACATTACGAAACCGGAGATCTCCGGATTTTTTAAACGGTCTTAAGAAGTTTATGGAGATTGCAAAGAATCATGTCAATGGTGAAGGTAAAGGGTATTGCCCGTGTAAAAGTTGTGCAAATTCTAAACGATCTCTCCAGAATTTGGCTACAATTTATGCCCACATACATGACCGTGGTTTTCTACAGTCATATACAACATGGGTACATCATGGTGAGAAATATTCCAATGCTTCAGAGGTTGAAAGAATGTGGGCTACGAACCCAGATAATCCTCCACTAACAAATAATGAGATGTTTGATGCACTTGATGATGTCATTGGTGAGCAGAATACATATGACGAAAATGTAAATGAGGATGGAGATGGCTTAGACACGGAGTTTGACGCATTATTTAAGGAACTTAATACCGAGCTATACCCTAGTTGTAATTGGATGTCTTCCCTAAACTTTTTGGCAAAATTAATGCATATTAAAGTTATTAATAAATGGACTTATAGTTCCTTTGACCAACTTTTAGAGTTTTTAAGAGTTGCATTCCCGAAAGAAAATAAGATTCCAGCCTCCCATTATGAAGCTAAGAAGAAACTGAGAAAAATTGGTTTAGGATATCAGTCTATACATGCTTGCATTAATGATTGCGCTCTATTCTGGAAAGAGAATTCTCTTATGCAAAATTGTCCAGTTTGTAATGAGAGCAGATGGGTTGACAAAAACACAAAGGGAAAGAAAGTAGCACAAAAAGTATTGCGTTACTTTCCTTTAACTTCACGTCTTCGACGAAGGTTTAGTTCTAGATTCACTGCGAAAGATATGATATGGCATAATACCGGACGCTCAACAGATGGTATGATGCGTCATCCGGTTGATGGGAAGGCATGGCAAGAATTTGATAACAGATATCCTAATTTTGCTAAGGAACCCAGGAACGTTCGTTTGGGTTTGGCTGCAGATGGCTTTAATCCATTTGAATCTGAATTTCCTGGACGTGATCTAAAAACAGGATTCTCTTCATGGTTTCGATATAAATCAAATATGTCATCGTCGTCGTCGTCGTCATCATCATTGTCCGTGGAGTTGTCAAATGAATTAAAGTCATTAGCACATGGCCCATTGAATGCATATGTGTACACGGCTTGTATAGTCAACGGTGTTAGATTTGTGGTACACAGTCGTGATATCCGTCGCACTACTCAGAATAGTGGTGTTGTTACAATAGGAGAAGATGGTACTCACTTTTATGGTCAACTAGAGGAGATTGTAGAGTTGAACTATGTAAATAGTTATTCAGTTGTAGTATTTCGTTGTAAATGGTTCAACACATCGGGTAAACGCCTTGTTAAGAAGAATAATATTATTGCAATTGATATTAGCCGTGAGTGGTTTGTTAACGAACAATACATTTTAGCTACACAAGCTAAACAAGTGTTTTATATTCAAGATCCTTCTCGAACAACCGGTAATTGGAGGGTTGTAGAAAATGTTCATCATCGTAAACTTTGGGATCATCCAAGTATGATTGGGCCTAATGAAGTAGATATATTACACGACAACCAATCATCTGATTATAACTTAGTTGTTAATGATGAGTTGAATGTCTCGCAAGAAACACAAGATTTTTGTGACTTAGTAGTCGACTTAGGCCCGTTGCCTATGAGGGCACCTTTAGATGAAGGTGTGGATGATCAGATTTTCATTGATGATGATGAAGTAGAATACGATGATGAAGAGGAAGAAGAAGATGAAGATGAAGATGAAGATGAGGAAGATGATGATGATGATGAAATAGAAAAACATTATTGTAGTGACGATTCTGAATAAATGTATGATAGTTATTTACTTTTGATATAATTGTTTACATTTTTTGCTATTTCGTTGTTGTATTTCTTGTAAATTGTTTATATTGTTAATATTGTATTGCTGCATTTGTTAAAATTGTTAACATTTATTTGCTTTTGTCCAAGGAATGGCGGATGTAGCTGGATACCATGGCGGTGACGGAGGTGATGAACCTCCACATGGGCATTCTTACAGGGTGCCAAACAGCTGTGAATCTTGTAAGTTTCTAGTATAATATATTTTTAATCTCCTTGCCCATATTATTCAATTTGGTAACTTTTAATTTCATGTGTTAATGTAGCGAAACCAAGCAAACGAAGATCTTCGGGGAAAAACTTAAATTTGTACGACAAATTCCAAAAGAATGGAAGCAGACCACTTCCAATAGAGTTTGATTTCTCCTCCAACCTATACAGAGCTGTTGGAGAAAATTATCAGCTATTTATTCGGTTAATATCCAATGAAGTGGACAGACATGCTCCATTTCATTATCGGAGCTGGCAGGAGGTTCCGGGGGATGTGAAGATGTCTATACTGACCACTCTTCATGTCAGTATACATACTTACTAATACTTTTGTATACTGGTTTCATATTTTTGGTTATCTTCTAATCATATCAACTTTTATAGAATTACTTTGATCTGGCCCAATATCACAATACTGAATATTGGGATGGGATTAAGCTTGGGATTCAAGCTGATTGTGCGAACCGGTACAAAGACCGGAAAACAAAGTTAAAAAAACACTTTGACAAAGTAGGGGGTTATGACAACACAAAAAGGGCCAAGCAAAATCCTCCCAAAGGCATGGGCCCAGAAGAGTGGGTGCAGCTTATTGATGGTCTGTTTACAACTTCAACATATAAAAACAGATCTATGAAGAATACAGCTAACAGATCAAAACAGCTGTATGGAAGCTATCATGGGACCCAATCATACGCTCAGAGGCGTTATGATGAGGTTATAATTTAGTGTTATCAAAATATGTATTAATTTTGATTTGATATCTTAATGATAATATTTGTTATTGTTTAAAGGTCAAGGAGGGTGGTACGCCTCAACATGTGGAAGGCTGGAGGGACATGCATTATAAGGGAAGCTCGGGATGGTATAATCAATTGGCCGAGCAACATTGGGTAAGTAATAGATGTTCAATAGTATTATCTTTTACTCATTTAAACTTTATTTGAAAGTTGCCTTTTAATATATAGGATGGGTGAACATGAATTGTTAGATATTTGTTGATTGAATTGGGAATTATTGTTTTTGAATTAGGATTTGTTGCCATTTAGTATACATTTTGGGTAGTCATTTTACAACAGTTATGCTGACGGATTTTTGTCAAATATTTAACATATGTTTGTCTTGTGTTTTTAATGTAGGGGAACATTAATGAAGAATTAAACAAAGCAAAATCCACATCCGGTGGTGATGACACACCGGTAGATGAAGTGGAAGTGCTGCAGCGCTCATTAGGTGAGCGGCGTGGGCACGTAAGGGGCGTTGGAAGAAAAGTTAAAAGTATAACCCCAGACCTGCCTCCACAAATGTACTATCCTGCAGCAAATGAGCTACAACAACAACTTGCTGAGGCAAATGCTCGCTGGGAGGAGCAACAACGCATCAATGCAATGATGCAACAACAAATAAACAAATTGATGTCCATGCAAGGAGGCCAAGGCTCTAGCTCATTCTACTATCCTGGATTCGAAACAAATCAAGAAAAAGATCAAGAGGAAGAAGAAGATGACGATGAAGATGAATAGATGAAGTTGTGGATTTTAAAACACTTATAACTTTGTTATGCTTGGTTGGTTGATAAACAAACTTAAACTTGTTGTGCTTGCTTGTTTGGTTGATAACTTTGAGATGTAAACATGAATGTGAATGTATTTTTATGTTTGATAAAGTCTTATTTGCAGCAGGTTTAAAATGTTATGGTTGAATAAACAGGTTCAAAAACTGGAAATTACAGAAAACAAAAAAAAAATTTATTTTTTTTTGTAGGGCTATAGCGACGACATGTCGTCGCTATAGATCAAAGTCTGACTTTTTGACTTTGATCTATAGCGACGACATGTCGTCGCTATAGCCCTATATTTGACTTTTGACCGTCACCTATAGCGACTATATGTCGTCGCTATAGATAATTTCGAAAAAAATTTTTTTTTTTTAAATAATTAACATAATAAAAATAAATCAAAAAAGAAAATGTGTCAGAGCTCTATAGCGACGACAAGTCGTCGCTATAGCCTTACCTATAGCGACGACATCTGTAGCGACGACTTTTCTGACCTATTGCGACTAACCTATAGCGACGACTGAACAGCGACGACATGTCGTCGCTATAACCTATAGCGACGACTTTTTGGGGCTATTGCGACGACTTTTGTCGTCGCTACAGGTGACTTTCCTTGTAGTGATCTTTATTTCATTATGTTAATAGTACTAAAGTTTGTCTTCATTTCATCCTAACATATCCTTACTAATTAATGGGATTTTACTGTTATATTTGTTTTATGTTGGTCAATAATTTGTGCTTTTTATTTGTATTTTTGTATATTTTGGTCAACAATTTGCGCTTTTTATATGTATTTTTGTATATTTTGGTCAACAATTCATCATTTAGTTTTTTTATTATGTTGATGCAAATGTAGTTTGAATTCTCAAGATTTTTTTTTGTTAAAATATATATTTTTAGATTATTTTAGTTGTAAGTGGATGAATTTAAAATCTTCCAGTTTTTTTTATTATTGATGTTTACTTATATTCAACTTTAAAAATCCTCATAAAAGAATTAAATACATTTTTTTATGAACATCAAACGTCCGGTCACCCGGGATCATCCTGACAAATAGATAACCCTTCCGTCCAAATAACAGAGCGTGGTGACCTGACTCACCTGCCCAGAAGGAAACCTACAATTAGAAAAACCCTCTGGCTCACCCCAAAGCAATATTTGCTCTAGGTGAGACTCCAACCCAAGACCTCTTATAAAAGAAGTCAAGGGACTACCATTAAACTAGATGCCCTTTGGTTAAATACATCTTTTTTGGTGGCTTACTCATCATAGATTTGTTGTCTCGATGTATGAGCAACAATTCATCATGTTTAAAATATGCAGCGTAGTCTTTTAACGATCTACTAGGTGGCTAACCATACATTCTTCTTGTTTTTTTTGAACGGCTTCAAGCTGAACGACTGATTTAAGCCTAAACGGGCACACATCCAAAGGCAGGTCTAGTCGTCACCCCTTCACCCACCAGATAAGCGGGAACCGGATAAATCCGTAAAACCTCTCCCTTGCTCAGGTTTGAACCCCGACCTCAATGAGGTGCAACTTCTCCCCTTCATTGCAATACCGCTAGGCTAGAAGCCCTTTGGTGACCATACATTTTTCACATCCCCATTTTTATGAACCGCGTAATACAACGACATTCAAGACGAGATTTTAATTAACTTCTCGGATTTGATGATCTGGGGTGTACGCTTGAGTCATCTCCAGGAGGACCTTACAAGTGGGTAAACTCTCTTACCTTGTTTCAGCAAGTATGTCTCGGCTCGGATTCAAAGCAAAGACCTAACATAAAGAAGTTAATGGGCCACCATTATGCTATAAGCCCTTTGGTTCCTCATATTCTCTAAGAAGCCCAAATTTTTACCCTTGTTTAAGGTTACAGTCGACTAACTTATGTTAAAAAATAATAAGTGTATAAATAATTCATATGTTTCATCATATTGCAAGTTTGGTTTTTATAAATAAAAAATTGCAAATTTAGTCTATAAATAAATATGAGATGGTTACACATTTAGTCTCCATATACTTAACGAAAATTATTACATGTGCCATCCAACAAGGATACTAGCTTCAATCTTTCTGAATCGAGTATCTAGTAAAAGTTTACGACTGTTTTAAAAGGGGTTGTGTTAATCTCACATTCAATTCTTTATTTTCACACCATTTATACGTGTCATATAACACCCTACGAAATAACTAAACAATATGAATACAAAATAACTAAAAAAATCTTCTAATCAATCTTATAATGTAGCATTCAAACCTGAAACATGCTTAAAATAAAAGGACAACTATAAATAGTTGGTGAGTTTCATAGGTTTAATCACACACACAAAAAATAGTTGATATAATATAGCTAAATAGTTTTTACATGTGAACACAAAGCATAATAAACTAGAATAATGAACAAAGTATGTCAAAGTAGATCAGATAATGTTAACAAGTAATGCTTGACCAAGTTTAGCATTCCTAACAATGCTGAAGTAGCAACAATCACCGCGAGCTTCCCCCGAAGGTAAATCAAACACGGTGGATCTGGTCGGGCCAAAAGATTTATCATTGTTTACCAAAAAGTTTAAGTTTGTGATCAATGCAAGTTCATAACTAAAGCTCACTACATCTAAGACCATTAAGCTAAGTTCACATGAATAATAATTTAAGATACAGTTTAATGGTTATAAACATGATTCACTCCAAAAGTAAAAGCGTAAAAAGGGATATGAAGACTCACCTTAATTGATGTGCCAGCCTTTGCAAATAAATGATAGTGTGTAGTCCAAATAGTATCCAACACAATCAAATTAACCTAGTTGCAATCACATATGAACTAATGTAACTATGACTTATATGGTATTCTTAATACAACTATAATATTGTAATTTGACCCCATACATGAATGTTTGTAATTAGACTTGTTTCAAGAGTATTTTGTAATTATAACATTGTTTAAGTACTTTAAAGTTTATAATTCAATTTATAAAATTGATAAATGTTTTTTTATAAAATAATTTGTTAATTAATAATGAATTAAATGACATATTAATATTAGTTTTATTGTTTATATTTATATATTTATAAATCTTCACTTTATAAATCTTAAGCTTGAAATTGCTACGATTATTATTATTTAATACTTTTCTTTGTTATATAAATATATATATTATTTAGTATTTATAAAACTTACTTTATAAATAATTTAAACTTTATTATTATTATTGGTCTTATTAATATTTTGGTGTCTATGTATATATGTGTGTGTGTGTGTGTATATATATATATATATATATATTCTGTAATGAATTATAACAAGCAAAATTTTTTTAATATTACATAATTTAAGTGGATGTTACATACAGACTTCCGTGTGCTTCTTGTCTGTCAACTTTTCACCAGTTGCGGCTTGCTGTGTGCTTGTCGTCTGTCAAAATACGAAAACACAGGTAACGTGAAACAACAAATAATGACACAACCGACCGAAGTGAAAAAAAGTATGATGAAGAAAATATTGGCTACGGCTTTTCCCTGGAAAAGTGATAAGTAACCGCCTGTTGTTCAGACAGACGTATGTGGACGTCCTAGTTTTAAAGTGCAACAACAAAAGAAACAGGACTCACAAAATAGCATGATTGATAAACCCAGACATAGTTCTTACACATATTCCATGGTGTGACGCCCCGTAAAATCCAGGTCAACTTACTATTTATTTAAATGTTTATTTAAATGATTTTTGTACACGTGGCACTAGAATTAGTTTAATTTAGTGTGACACATGGCATGACGGTACGAACACTAACACACAACAAGATAATTCGAGGAATTATCAAGAAACCGCACACACGTGTCAAAACACACGAACGTTGATGAACGTTTAGCACATCGTGTAACAAAACACTCGAAACCTCACGAAACTCTCAAACGTTGAACTTGGAAGCTTAAACGAGGCCAAAGGATAGTTCGTAATCGTGAAAACGACGACGAACAGATTAAACCCATGAAAATGGGCCTATTGGGCTCCTCTAGGACCCATCGCGGTACGCGATGGCTGTAACCTCCGGTTACTATTCAACACTTTCCCATAATATCAAAGTTGGTCCCAGCTAGAGGTGGCAATTTCAACCCATGTCAAAGGAAATGGGTTGGTTTGGGTAAACAATTGTAGTATGATGGGTTGAGATGGGTAATATTATAATATTGAATGGGTTGAGATGGGTAACACTTAAACTATGCGGGTCAAGACGGGTAACCAAAAAAGTATGCAAATGCAATGGATTCAAACATTTAAGAATGATTAATATAACATATTTGATGAGAAAATCACTAAAATTATCCAAATGATTATTTCTTTACTTATAACACATCTTAAGTTAAACTAATTGATGTTTTTTAAGAACAATCCATTTAGACCCAAACTAATTTTTCTTAAAACCCGTCCTGACCCGCACCCATCCTGACCCGAACCCGTTCTGACCCGACCCACCCGCCCATTTTGCCGGGCATAGTCCCAGCAAATTTTTCATTTTTAAAACCTTGTTTGACCTTCTTTATTTAATAATATTAAACAAAGTTAAAACAAACATCAATATGCCACATATTTTACAGTATTTAATTACATAAGTACATTTAAACCAAAAGTTTAGAAAGTTTGCAACAAGGTTTGTTTGTTCGATTCACGATCTACCTCGATCCTTACAGCCGTGTCATCATGTTTGACATACAAACATCACACAATATTTCACGTTAGTTCATAGAAACTAAGTAAGTAAACCCCAATGGTTTCTCAACAACAAAATGTAAAAATACATTTTTCACAATCAATATTCAAATTGAGTCATTTCTATTCAAATTGACTCTCACAATATAATAATATTATATTATCAATCATCAACTATTACTTACAATAGTTTAATCAATATTACACTATGGTGTTCACATTCCTGTGCTTCCACCATAGCTATTTGTCAGCATCTCTGACTATCCACACATTTGTGGTATCATAAATATTTCAAGTCTTAAGATGTTCACCCACCGGTACTTCCATCTAAGACAATTGCTAGCACCTCTAGCTATCCACCATTGTGGAGTCATAGTTAATTCAAGTCTTAAGATGTTCACCCACCGGTACTTCCATCTAAGACAATTGCTAGCACCTCTAGCTATCCACCATTGTGGAGTCATAATTATATCAAGTCTTAAGATGTTCGCCCACCGGTACTTCTATCTAAGACAATTGCCAGCACCTCTGGCTATCCACATATTTGTGGAATCACAAATATATCAATCAAATTACTATGATGTTCACCCACCGGTACTTACATCATAGAGTTCCCACACTTTCATTCACCAAGGTATTGGATTTATCATAGGTTGTTGAAATTTTATTATTCAACTTTCCGCTATCACCAACCCCATATTTATCATACAATTCATTCAACAACAAAATCAATGTTCATTATGTGATGTCATAGTTGTGGGATTACTTACCTTAATCAAATAAGGGATTAGCAACTGCAAGCTCCTTTCCTGCTCTATGACTAGTGGTTTGACTTCCACTACCACCTAGTTGCAAAATACATATACAACTAGTTTCAACACATATAGCACATACAATCAAGTTCAACGCACTTGGCTGGTTTGACTTGCTCTAAGTCAATTTATCACATAATTGACTCTATCTTACTATCTTTAGCAAGTTTTAGTCAATTATCACAATTAATCACATTTCATGGTTAGATCTTGTTAAAATGGTTAAAAATGTGATTTTTTTGATGAACTTTCTATTATTAGTAACTTTTTACTCTCAAAATGGTAATATAGATGATATTGGTAACATGCATGCTCATGGATTGCTATTGGAATGATATTAGGATGGTTGTAATGCTTAGAAATGGATTTGGACTTGATTTTGCTCATATTTGACCAAGTTACTATTTATAGTAACTTTTGAAAACCGATTTTTGATAAACGAGGATTTGAGCCAAATGTGCATGTTAATTGATGTTAGATGGCATAATATGATGTTATGTGTTATAAAAATGGTCTAGGATGGATTAGAATGGTCATTTGTATGATAATAGTCATAGTTACTATTAATAGTAACTTTATTTCATGAAATATCGATATATGGATGTTTTGTAAGATTTGAACATGCTAAGTGATTTAATATGCTTTAGTATGAGGAATGTATGCTAAGTTAGATGGTTTCCTATAATAATCTTGCTAGATTTAGAAACTTTCGTTTTTAGGAAACTTTTGTATGCAAATGTGACTTACGTGACTTATTTGATTCGCATGATAATGTGCTATGTGTTAACATGATCACGTAGGACTTAATGAGCATGCTAGATCTCTAAAATCGATATGTTTTGTGAAACTTTCCATAAATGGAAACTTACTATAAATAGTAAGTTGTCCATAGACGCAACTTGCGCGTTTTGCACACGACGAGCACTAACACGAATGTTACACGATTCATAACCGACACACGGTTCACCAACGGGTCGCTGACTTGACACGGTCAAACCTGGTCAAACACGGTCAATGTGGACCAACATGAGCAAACACGGTCATTGTGGACCGACACGGACAAACATGAACAACCTAGGGTTGTTGAGCACCAACATGAGCACTAGCATGAACACGAAACACGGTCACTTACAAGAACTCACGTATTGTATACTATATAGGTAGCTGGTGACCGACACGCTTTCTACACGAGGAGCTTACGCATTGTTTCCGAATATCACTAAGGTGAGTTTACGACCCCTCTTTACTCTTTTCAAACTTTACAAATAGGGGGAGAATACTAGTTGAATCGAGTCAAACATTTATTACTGTACGAACATATTATGTGTATGCTGGTTTATTAGACAAACATTAAGTGTTGAACTCGTAACAAGTCCTCACAAAGTCTTACCGTTAATGTACGAACAACGTGGTAGGTTTGAATGGATCCGTTTGGGTGTGACTAACCACACGGGGCACAATTTTGACTTGAGGTCATAACCCGTGAAACTCTGACCTAACTTGCTAAGTATTACGAGAGACATAGCGGAGGCAAGGACAAACAAGTCTAGTTCGGTAGTGACGTACTAACACTTGGAGCCTAGGGCTCGGGACTAACATATGATAAACAACATGACACATGTTTTCTATTACTATGTATATATCAAAACCTGTGAACTCATCAAACATTGTGTTGACACTTTTTCTAAACTTGTATTCTCAGGTAACTAGCAGGCTATGGATGCCAGGAATGCACGTTAAGGGACGAGCACTAGGAACCTCATGCATTACTGTTTTATCTTTTGAAAACAATTTTATTGTGTTATGTATTAATACAATGTAGTGTCTGACAATTTATAATTCCGCTGCATATGTCAAACATATTTTATTCCGCTGCAATGATTTATGAATTTCCGCTGCTACTATCTTATTAATTTTTATGTCAGCCATGTATTTTGAGAACGCATATAGAGTCGTTCTATATGACCATGAGCTGTGATCATGGCCACATCACACCTACGTGGACTGACACCACGAGTGGGAATTTGGGGGTGTGACAGACTGGTATCAGAGCCTTGGTTATAGAGAACTAGGTTTGCATGTAGTAAACTTAGACTATAGCCATTTTTCACATTAGACACTACACTTAAAATTGCACGCTGATGTATTATCATTAATACTATTAATTGTTACTTACTGATTTGAGACTTACAGGATGGCCAAGAACAATGGAGACACAGGAAGGAACCCGAGAGGATGCCCGGTAAACTACGAGTTGACGGAGGAGGGCCGTCAGAGGGTCCGAGACATCGTAGCTCAGGTGGACGAGGAGATGGACAGCCAAGCCCGACGGGCTAGGCACAACAGATTCTGGGGTTGGTACCCCATGACTATCAGGGAGTGGATTGAGGGGGAGAGGGTACCTCCACCCTGATATCCAGGTGATGCATCTAGTGAGCATCGACTACCACACCTCGAGTACCGATGAAGCGGGCATTCGCAGCCCACGTGGCCTACACCAAATGGGAGGCTAGGAGGAACCACGAGCTGTCGGACGAGGTTCGAGTTCTTCGCGAGAAGAACCAACGCCTTGAAAGACGGGTTGACAGTCAGCAGGAGTAGATAGAGACCCTACGGACTCAGATGGCGCAGTTGATGGCCAGCAGGGAAAGATCGTTGAGATCATGCAGGAGCATGACGGACGCATAGCTGCGACGGAAGTCGCGAACGAGGAGAATCAGGCCATGATACAGGCCAGTGACGCCATGCTCAATGCATGGGCTGAGCAGTTCATCGTGGAACCACCTCCCGAGGAGGAACCACAATTCGAGGCTGAGGACCTCGAGGAAGGCGATTTCGATGAGGATCCCGAGGCGGATGGAGATGACGAGCCGGCTGAGAGTGAGGACTCGCACTCCACTAGAGATTCGGACTAGTTAGATTATTTCGTTTCTGTATTTCATTTTGTATTGCCTAAACGAGCGGGAAGTGCTCGTATGAACTCGTAGTATTGTTATCTTTTGAAAATTACTGTACTTCAAAGCTTCCATTTATGAAATGATGTTTTGTTTTATTTATTGTACATTCTGATTATGGTTGTTTGCTAACACAACATCTAACATGACTTCTGACTAACACTCTAACCCATGATGACTAACACTCTATCCTTTCCTTAAAGCGATTCGCTATGGTTGGACGGGGAGCACACACTCGCGCTAGCAAGAAGCCAATCAGAGCGGCAACCATTAAGATGATGTTTGACCGTAGGGTGAACAAGGCAATTGCCGAGTACGAGGCAAGTCTCCAGCATAGCGAAACCAGTGGAACAAACAATGGTACTGACACTCGCCTAACATGACTAACATAGTGTAATTAACAAGATTACTAACACACGACATTGGTTTCTGACAAACAGGATCGCACGGGAGTAACAACAAGGGGTGCTCGTTCAAATCGTTCCTGAACTGCCACCCCCACACGTTCAAGGGAACCGAAGGAGCGGTTGGGATGCTCCACTGGATTGAAAAAGCTGAATCGGTATTCGCCATGTGCGAATGTACTGAAGAAAACCGGGTCAAGTATGCGACCGGAACTCTGGAGGGAACAGCCCTCACATGGTGGAAACCCATGTTCAAACGCTGGGCTAGACGGAGAGTCTTGGGCTGACTTTACCAGACTGCTGCAAGAGGAATACTGTCTTCGCGATGAGATCAGGAAGCTAGAGGCGGAGTTCTGGGTACTCAAGTTGGTTGGATCTGAAATCGAGCAGTACTGCACCCGATTTCATGAACTATGCAAGCTATGCCCGGCTATGGTGACGCCGGAATACAAGAAGATCGAGCAGTTCATCAGCGGATTGCCCGAACAAATTCAGAGCATGGTGACAACATCTGACCTCACCACCATTCAACCGATAATCAGACTAGCCCACAAACTGGCCGATCAAGCAGTGGCTCAAGGCAAACTACCCAAACGAGGCGAACATCTGAAGCCTCAGGAAAGCCACAAACGGAAGTGGGAACCCAGTCATCACCAATTTCAACCATCTCATCATTAACAACAGAGACCTACACCAGCCAGAGCTTTCACTGCCACCACCCGATGACAAGGGGAAAGGTGTATATCAAGGGAAATACCCTTTTTGCAACCGGTGTTCTTATCACCACTTCAGGCAATGTGAGCGGTACCGTTGCCTGAAATGCGGAAGACATGGCCACATGGCCAAAGATTGCATAACCAAACTACTCAACAACAAACAACTTCAACCACAACTAGAACACCCTCAAGGGGTGTTATGAATGCGGGAAACCAGGTCACATGAGGAGGGACTGCCCTCAGCTGAAGAAGGCCGGAGGTGGAGCGGCAAAGGGTCGAGCATTTGTGATTGGCTCGGGAGAAGCCAAGGATGACTTGAATATCGTGACCGATACGTTTCTTTTAAATAATGTCTATGCTAGTATATTATTTGATACCGGTGCCGATAGGAGCTTTATATCTAGTCAGTTTAGTAAATTGCTTGATATTACCCCAACACCGCTAGACTATAAGTATACGTAGAGTTAGCCGACGACAAACTGATTGAAACGCAACACGTCTTTCGAGGATGCGTCATTGTTTTGGCGGATCACGAGCTCGAAATCGACTTGATGCCGGTAACTCTCGGGAGCTTCGATGTGGTCGTTGGAATGGACTGGCTACCCGCAAACCAAGCTGAGATTGTGTGCAACGAGAAGATCGTACGAGTAACATTACCGAGCGGAGAACAGATCTCGATTCAGGGAGAACGACGGGGGATACCATTGAACATTATGTCTTGCATGAAGGCGAATAAGTATCTGCAGAAGGGATACACTGTAATACTAGCTCTTATCACGGAACAACCGAAGAATACAGGAGGAAGATTGAGGACATCGTCGTAGTCCACGATTTTCCTGAAGTGTTTCCCGAGGATCTACCAGGACTACCACCAACACGGCAAATCGAGTTTCAGATAGACCTCACTCCCGGAGCTGCACCGATTGCTAAAGCACCATACCGACTAGCACCAACGGAGATGCAGGAACTGTCTAACCAGCTGCAAGAACTGTTAGACAAGGGATTTATCAGACCAAGCTTCTCACCCTGGGGAGCACCGGTCTTGTTCGTAAAGAAGAAAGACGGATCATTCCGTATGTGTATCGACTACAGGGAATTGAACAAGGTGACGATCAAGAATCGATACCCATTACCGTGAATAGACTATCTGTTTGACCAACTGCAAGGGTCAAGCTACTATTCGAAGATCGATTTAAGATCGGGTTACCATCAATTGAGGATATAGGAAGACGACATTCCAAAGACTGCCTTTAGAACCCGATACGGACACTACGAATCCCTGGTTATGCCCTTTGGACTGACGAACGCACCAGCCGTATTCATGGACCTTATGAATCGGGTGTGCAATCCTTATCTTGACAAATTCGTAATAGTGTTCATTGACGACATCCTGATCTACTCTAAGAATCAGGAAGAGCATGCCGAACATCTAAGGCTAGTCTTGGAATTATTGAAGAACGAGCAGTTGTACGCGAAGTTTTTCAAAATGTGATTTTTGGATTCGCGAAGTCCAATTACTTGGACATGTGGTTAATGAGAAAGGAATACATGTAGACCCAGCCAAAATCGAAGCCATCAAAAGATGGGAAGCACCCAAGACTCCAACCGAGGTGAGACAATTCCTAGGACTAGCAGGGTACTACAGATATTCATTGAGGGATTTTCAAAGATCGCCCAATCACTGACGTTGCTAACTCACAAGGACAAGAAGTTTGATTGGGGAGACAAGCAGGAAGATGCTTTCAACTTGTTGAAGCAGAAGTTATGCACTGCACCAATCCTATCCTTGCTGGAAGGATGTGACGATTTCGTGGTGTATTGTGACGTCTTGAAACAAGGACTCGGTTGCGTGCTGATGCAACGTGAGAAAGTGATAGCATATGCATCACGACAATTGAAGGTGCACGAGAAGAACTACACAACCCTGATCTTGAGTTGGGAGCCGTAGTGTTTTCCTTGAAGATCTGGCGACACTACCTATACGGCACCAAATGCACTATCTTTACCGATCATAAGAGCTTACAACACATGTTCGACCAGAAAGAGTTGAACATGAGACAACGAAGATGGGTTGAACTTATCGGCGATTATGATTGTGCTATCAAATACCATCCCGGCAAAGCAAACGTAGTGGCCGACGCGTTGAGCTGGAAGGAAAAAACAAAACGCGTGCGTGCTCTACAACTTACAATTCATTCTGAATTGCCGCAACAGATCAGGAACGCTCAACAGGAGGCTCTAAAGGTCGAAAACCTCCCTCAGGAATCCTTGCGATGCATGGAAAAGCACATGGAGGTGAAGACCGACGGAGCATACTACTTCATGAATCGGATCTGGATACCACACCACGGAGGATTGAGAAACGTGGTGATGGACGAAGCACACAAGAGCCTGTACTCTGTACATCCGGGCTCTGAAAAATGTAACATGATCTGAGGAACGACTACTGGTGGCCAAACATGAAAGCCATCAGGTTTA